>JAECMU010123909.1:0-10861 GCA_016106625.1 Dracogyra subfuscus
TGCTTTTCTGCTATTTTGGTTTGCAATTACACGGATTTTGATGAGAGAATCTATTCAATAAAACCGTACGTCTTGCATACAAACTATAGGAAATGGTTTGGTGTTTCAACAAATATTGCAATTAGGCGATATAGTCAATTACCCGACATGCGATTAGGTGGAACCCACTGTATTGCGATTCAGGAATCTAAATTGTGATACGTACCATGATATAGCAAAGACCAACTCTCAAATCAAACTTGATCTGTAACAGTACATGATAAAGCTATACACAAAATTTCAGGTCAATATCTCAATGCTTTCTGAAAAAGCACATCCAGAAAACTGACTGTCAATCTAGGGGTTTTCTTGACGGGATGCAACCGATCTCGTCCCTATAAGCTGTGCACCCTAACAGCCTTAATGAGGCCACTCATGTGGACATATCGATTAGACTTTAAAGTTTTAGATCTGCTTTCAAAATTTATGTTGAAATTACTTTTTTTTTTTTTATATTATTAAATAATTTTATACTCTCTTCTTTCTCACATTTAATTTTGGACTGTACTTCTAAAATATTCCAAATTATATAAATATTTGGCCGAGCAGTCAATTTTAATTTTTTTGGCTTGTAACTTCTTTTTTTTAAATTTATTCTATTAACCTTTTTACTAATTGCTATTTACAAAAAAAAATCAGCCCATTATCAACTCTAACTCCCCCTCCATCCCTAGTCAGGCCACCAATCTTATGGGAGGTCGGACTCGGGATGGGCGTGTTTGAAATCCTAGTGGTATATGGGCATGTTAAACTAGTTTATCATCCTCATTATCCGGAATACTATGTGGGACAGATGGATGGACAGATGGACAGAAGGACGGAGATGAAACCTATAGTCCCCTCTGCTTGGACTGGTAGGGGACCAATAAAGAAAATATTTCCAATACGCACAGCTGGGCATGTGCTTATAAAATTGGAATCTGAACTGCGATACGTACCACAATATATTATGGAAAGACCAAATCTCAGTTACTAGAATTTAAAAAGTGTTCTAATTTCATGTACATTTTGTATAGCTTAATAAAATGATACACCAGTCAATCAAGATACGTTTTGAACAAGTGAAGTTATTGTTTCTTTTCTTAAACTGGTTGTTTTTGTTTGAATAATTATGTATGACTAACACATGTACAAAATACAAGCACGATACACCAGTATGCTAGAAAAATATCACGATACATATAGTTTGAAATTTATATTGCGGTATTGTGGTATCCCGGTATACCAGTTATCCCGTGAATCTCTACTGCTTAGTTAGTCCACATATTAAATAATGGCGAAACTGTAGGAGTAAGAAATGATGGAAACACAAACACCTTTCAACATGCACATTCAAGACCAGTGGCAATTTTCACTTTTTGAGAACTTCCATGCAGGCTCCCCTGCACGTGCTGTAACCTCACCGTGGTGCAGGGGTGTAACATTCTCTTAGAGAATGGCCAATAAAGCACAAAACTGAAGGTTTGAGTAAAATTCAGTATCCGTAAATTTCTGTGATATTTGTGTTTTTGTACTGTTCTTTACACTGTTATTGTTTAAACCTTGAATTTCTATATTGATGTTGATCATCACTTTATTTATTTGCATTGCCATAGTTTGACACCCAATAGCCGATGTATTTTTCGTGCTGGGGTGTCGTTAAACATTCATTCATTCGTTCCACGCAGGCTGTTTTACAGATTACATTACAGATTAATTGCATTTTTTACGAAGATGTTTAACATTGCCACCCACTCCATTTTTGTCAATTAATGAGGATTTTTTTAATAAGGCAGGGCTTGAAATAACAGCCAGTGAAAAGTGAAAAGAAGTCCATTTTTCTACACATAGAAGGTAAAATGTAAATTCTCCTGCTAAAGCCAGTTTTCAAGATTCGGTTATATTTTAATTTTATAATATTCTAAAACATATCCGAGAGGTAATAAATGTTCTTGTACCATCCCAAACCATATGCTGTCTTATTTCCAGAAGTCCATATTTTTTCTTAGCAGGACACATTTCTCTTGCCCTGCTATTTTTAACTTTTAGGTCACCCTGGTGTTTTTAGGTCACGGTCACCCTGGTGTTTCTAGGTCACCCTGCTGGGTTTTTTAGGTCACAATGGTGTTTTTATAGGTCACACTGGTGGGGTTTTTAGGTCACAAAGTATTTTTTTGTTTAGGTCACCCTGGTGTTTTTAGGTCACACTGGTGGGTTTTTTTAGGTCACCATGGTGTTTTTGTAGGTCACACTGACAGGTTTTGTTTTAGGTGAAACATAAAAGTATATAACCCTAGAAACTAGTTTCAGCATAGGCAGCAACTTAAGGAATGGTTGCAGTTGTTTAATGGTCTTTCAAATAGGGAGACTATTACATATTCTGGCCTGCTCAGTTTCACAGATGGCAGATAATGCTCCCTCTGCTCCCCAACCCCACAACTTCTCTGATACCTACAATCAATGATTGAAAATCGCTGAATCACAGACAACAGCTTCATCAGTTTCCTACCTGTTGTGTACTAACAAAATACCGCTCACCTTGTCATACATATCATCATCTGCGATATTCACTTCCTCCATGAAACCTGTATCTGAGCCAATACTGGTATCAAAATACTGCTTCGACCTCTCTTCTCGGCTTTGGAGGCCTGATGTTGAAAAATGAAAAGAATAGGGTTTTTTAAGGACACCAGATATAATAAGTATCCCTAAAAGTGACGCTAAAGCAATAAATGTTCCCAAACATGTCATATCTTAAGTTCAAATGTCACAAATTTATAAAATCCATTTATGACAGTTATATATTCCTAAGAAAGTCAAACTTGATCTGGATGCCCAAAGCATAGGTTAAATTAACCCTGGGTTAGTCTAATATTGTTCTGTTAATTATTTGTGCACAAAAACTAAATAAACGTTAATATTTGATTGTGTGTGGCTACCTTAAAACTAGTTTCAACAGAATGACTTCAGTTGTTATTAGAACTGATTCAGTGCTTGGTTTGGAAACATTCTGTTAACCACTGGTTAAGCTAATTTAATGTTTCAACAACTGGCCCCTGGTCTGGAACTATATGGTAAAGCTATACACAAGATTACAGATCCATATTATGAGGAATTGCCAAAACAAAGTCTGGAAAACTCTGTGTGGGACAGACAGATAGACACACAGACCGGTAGGGGTTTAATAACTCAAAGTTTTTAAGAATTATATTAGAACTGTCACTGAAATGATCAACTCGAGTATGAGTGGGTAGTGCAGGGGGACAGTAATATCTCGAAGTTTTTAAGAATTATATTAGAGCTGTTACTGAAATGAACAACTGGAGTATGAGTGGGTGGTGGAAGGCAACTGTAATATCTTGGTCAGCTCGATGTTTTGGGTATAGATTGTTTTATATATAATGCATATTAATGGACTTTAATATTATGTAGGTAACCTTTTTAAGTTGTACTCCCTGCCTTAAATTTTTTTAAACAAATGCAAACTGATGATCCATACTAGTATTTTTCCTAGCGTATTTTAGAATGGCACGGCGCCATGCCTCGATATGCTTGCACCATGCTATTTGTACTGTTCCCACTACATTATCATGTACAAATTACTACAGAATAAAATTTGCTTGTTGTATTAGTTGTTGTTAGTGATTATTTATAGTTACTTTTATTCTTTTAATGGTTCCAGCTTTGTAATTAGAGATGTAAAGATTTCTGCCCTGGAAATGGTGAAAGTGCCTCCAAAATGTTTAGTTTACCATGCCTTGCAACATTCCGTGGAAAACACTACATACAGACTCACGTCTTAAGTAGTTGGACTGACTCTTCCTGAAGTTGATAGACATCTCTTGAATCGTTCTAGCGAGAGATGACACTATGTTGTGAGAAAGTTTTTTCTCCTGGTCAGATCCTCGAAAACTTTTTGAACTTATTTGGTGTACTAGCCGCTGACACCGAGTAAACATCTATAAAAATACAAATAAAAAATAAAATAAATTTCAATTTTTTTATTTTTTATATCAATACTTTATAAAAACATCCATTGTAAATACAGTACATTTAACACAGATTTTTGCAGATTTCGAAAGAAGATTTAGAAGCATAATAATTAATAACTTCTGAAAAGAAACTGAATAATTCTATACAAAGTTAATTAAATTATCATGCTTAAAGAGTGTCTGTTAAGCAGTATTTTATCTGGTTAAGATAAACTTAAAGAGGAAGTAAACTCAAACAACAAGAGCTCTATGTGTTGGAAAGATGCATACCTGGACCACAAACACATACTGACACTTTACAAGTTATTTTAGAAACAGCCATTTTGTTTCATTTTCATTGCGTCTAGTAATCTAGCTTGGGATGCACAGTGTAAACAAACGATGTAATTTATGACAATGTGCTTCCCAAAACAACAACATAAATGACCTGATAATATAATAAGCTATTTAACTAAATATATTTAAATTTGTATTAACAGAACGACAAGGGGTTATAGTACTTTTCTCTCTTTAAAAAAACCAGATAAAAAATGCATATTAGTAGGTTATGTTGGAGCAAAAAACAACCACTCCCGACACCCAATTGAAATTTTTTGTTTCTGTTGGGACTACGTAATTCGTCAGTTCTTTGATTTCAGATGGGAAAGTCTACTTCATCAAGAATTTTACAGAATTATTTACAGTAATAAAGCATGGTGGCTGATAATGTCCATTACCATCTTAAGGGGTATCAGGACATTCACCATACCCAGTGATGGTCATAATATGGGTACATATTTTTGTGTCTAGATGGTGGCAATTAATCATCTGGTTACCTGCCAAATGTACACCTGTCAATCAGGAATCACAGATTGAGGCGCCTATGCACACAATAGACCAATTAACTAAGAAAACACTCTTGTTTATCAATTCAGTACATACATGTAGGTTACTGCATGGACAAAACATGATAAAGTTATTTTGACCACTTTGACAATGGTGGTTTATTTTGTATTGAAAAATAATAAGTACTTATTGCTGGCTTACTGGAATGGATATTATTACAGAACAATGCAATGCATGCTTGCTTTATTATCACTAAAATATCAGGTACATTTGTTTCTTCAGTTCTAAGACTAATTCCTGACGTGATATGTTAATTATTATGTAACCACCGACTCTCCAGAGGGCGTATTCAATATTATATAGTTTCAATGGAAGGAAGAATTGTTATAACAAAACACTCAAAACATTTTCAATTAGAGTTGTATCAGACATTTTGTCACAGACAACACAGATGAGAGAAGAAACCTGCTACCATCACTCAATGGGCTACTCTTTTTTTATTAGCAGCAAGAGGTATTTTATTTGCACCATTCCAAAGATATGACAGTTGTCAAGCACTCTCTAGCTTTAATGGAAAAGTCACAAAGTGTATTAATTTAGATGTGAAAATTGATGGAAGAGGAGGACATTAGGTTAAAATGCTCTATGCTTTAACTTAATGCATTGGTTTCTGGTTCATCAGCAGGTGTTTTTTTTTCTCAATCATAATTTATTTTTTAGTTTATTTTCATTCTTTCTTCAATACATTTCTCTTAACCATTTTAACCTTTAGACTATTGGATTAATTTCTGACAAAAACCATGTTGAGTGGGTATAAGTTTGTAATTTTTACTGACATATATTCACTAAATGTTTTATAAATATATAAAATAAACAAATTTATTTTACATCAGTTAATGGTGATTAAAATTGGGCACAATATTGCAAAAGTTGCCTTTAGTTAGTAGCAGTTGTGGCCAGCTGTCCAGTATTTATGTCCATTATTCCCGACAACAGTGGTTTAAAGAAAATAATTTTGTTTAATAAATGAACTATGATTCATATCGCAACATTTGGTGATTTTCATTGTTGGTAAAACGATCCAATTTATTATCCAATTAGCTGTCACAATCAGCTATTGATCTCTGATATTGACCTCAACCTGCTGCCATTGTTGTCAAGTGAAAATACTTGCCGAAACCACGTTCTGAATTCAAAATTCAGCATTTTCTAAATTCTGAAATGCGACCAACACCAGATCCTATCTAAATCAGATAAATATTATTGCCCAGTGTGAACCGGTTCAGGCAGGTTATACTGTGGTTTGTTTTCGTTAAAGCCAAATCGCACACCTGTGTGATTTCTTGAGTCTGTATCTGAATGGCATGTTCTTCGTCCACACTGTCATCCATAGTTGGTCGGTTGAGGTGTTTTGTGTGTAAAGCTGACAATTCCTTCACTGTACAAAACAAAACACTTTTTTTTTTAATAACATAACATCAAATAAAATTCTTTACAGCATAGACTAGAATTAAATAGAAAGGCTTAATGTGTTGGTATACCACTAGGGTTTCGAACATGCCCATCCAGAGTCCGACCTCCGATAGAATCGGTGGCCTGACTAGGGACAGGACTAGAATTAGAAAGGACTCACTATACATGTTAAATCATGTTAAATTAAAAGTATTAATCCTAGTTTCCAAGTTGTATAACACTTGTTTCACATAAAATGCATTTGGAGCTTTTACAAACACTGGAACCAAAAAAACACACAATGGTTTTATAACAAATGATTACAAAAGCAAATAGTTTTAAGTATTAAATGTTTAAATTAATAATAAAAATGTGTAATACATATAGTTAAAAATATTTTACACTTCCAGGTTCCTAATAACTTGTGTCAGTGCATTTATCTTGTACGCAATTATGTTGTTCTAAACGGTTTATTTCAGTTAATTTAAGTGCCAATGTTCATAAATCTTTAAATCATAAATAATAAGTCTCACAATACACTTAGGAATTTCTTTTGTCCATTTTCTATTTAATATCTCAAATACATGTATGTGATATCAGGACATTATAGCTTTAAAATTAAGTATTGTAATATTCTGTATTAATTGTAGTTCTTTTTATATCAGTGTGTGTTAGACACATGCTTTGATTGTGCTATAATGAAAGTGAAAATAGGATTACTTTTCTGTTTTATTCTGGATATGTCATACTGGATTTCTTCCACACCATCCACCCTGTAAAGATATGATAGGTTACCATTGTATATACAGGCAGGACGAGCAAGGCTATAACATATTTGTATGCCATGACTATCATACACAGACTTGAATGAATAAAAACATAACCTGTTTTTATGAGTCTCAGATGTGGCCATGTCTGTTACATCTTAAAGGAAGCTTATTGTTCTAAAATGTCATCCAATAATAATAGAGTGAAACATCTAAAACAAGCATGGTTGTCACACCACCGGTCACTTATAAAACAAATATCACTACAGAACAGAACCTTTCTAAACTAAATACCCCTTCAAATCAAATCAGAGTGTCTGGTTTAAAAGGGTTTCATTGTACTACCATCTGACCATTATTAATTAAACAACTACCATTCTGACTAAGAAGCATAAATGTTTGTTATTGTTTTTCATTCATGAATATACAAGTATGACAACATACATTTACACATATACTTACACACACACCCACACACACACACTTTATTAAATATAATCATGAATAATAAAAACAAATTACTCAAATTTCTTACAGGTATAATATATACACACACACACACATCTACATCAGGGTTCGATCTTAATGGTAGTCCGGTAGTCTGAGACTACCTGAAAATTAACAGGACTACCTGAAGCTGCAAACAAAATATTACAAAATATGAATCACTTGAACCTTTAAGGGTCTATCTAAAATGAAAGCCAGGTAGTCCTGTTAACGCCCGGAAAAAATGGTGACGAGCTAACCCTGTACACACACATTTATATTTAAAAAAATCATAAAACTGTATAAATTTAATTTACTATTTCTATATATATGAACACATCTATTGGGATAGATACATCGGGTCTCTAACTGCTAATGTACAGAGATACATACATATATTATTATTTAATTAGTTCAAACTGTTGTTTGTCAAATACTTCTGCACATATAATATTATATATATACAAATGGTATTTATCTAGACACTGTTGTTACTTCCTGATCAAATCTCTGTCAGCTTACCAATCTGGTGGTAACCGTGATGACCGAGTGGAAGCAATTCCTAACTCGGGATCAACACTAGCTCCAGACATAAGAGCAACTCGGTCATCGGCAGTCTAGAAATAAAACAAGAAAATGATAGTCAGATTTCAAAACATAAATATACTGGTAATTTCACAGATGACTAATATATACTCATTAGTTAATGTGTTTAGCAATAGCATATTAACGAGAATTCTGCTGAATTAAGTGCATATAGTGTAGTGATTTCCCTAGACATTTGGCAAGACATGGTAGACAAAATAAAATGTGGGCATTTTCACCCCTTGTCTTTCATTAAAAATACACAAAAATTAATTGAAATAAACATTATAATGTAATTTATGTGCTTGCTTTAATAAATGAATGGCAAAAAATATAGAAGGCATATTTTATTAAGTAATAATACCTTTTTGGGTGTTTTATAAAGGCAATTTTAGAATTAAATGGTGAAAAAGGCTTGTTTAATCTCAGGGCAGCACTGTGCCGATTAAGGCAAGATGATACTAGACTACCGAGGTATGGTGCTCCACCATGCTAAAGTTTTAAAACAAGTTAGGGAAAACACTATAATGTTAATTACTTTGATAACATGCCATTCCAACTCTGTCATGGACATTCTAAGGTGATATACATTTAATATTAATTAGAAGTAATTTAATATATATAAAAGAAGATTCTGTAATCATTATCTGACACTAAATTATTATAATAATACTACCCAGGGGAGCAGCATGATTTGCACCTGGGTTTGAGACGGGTTTCGAATATGAAGCAAACGGACCCTTTTTCTATTTTGTTTTTGCACCACCAGAAACTCCATATGTATAAACCTGTATGTTTTAGTTCTGAAAGAGGACCATTTGCTTCAGTGGGGGAGGGTTATTTGACCCCCCCCCCCTCCCAGTCCCAGCCTATGCTCCTGCTACCAATAATTAAGTTCAACCAGTGTTGATTACATTTGGGTCAAAGTTTCATATTTTAATGATGTGATCATTATGTGATGATATAATAGAGTATTGGGTAAATCGTTGCACTCTTTAGAGATAGCCCGAGAACTCTGACTGTAAGAGAGCTAGACGGACATTTGGACATAAATACGCTCTCATTACATATGATATAGGCTAATTATTTATGTCCAAATGTTCGTCTAGCTCTCTTACAGTCAGAGTACTCGGGCTACCTTTAGGGAAAGACTTCCGAACGTTACAGCAGTCAGTTTATTCAGGCATAGGGCTTAGGGCTAGTGATAGTACATGTATGTAATGATGTATTAGCAAACATCATTTAACAGGTGACCAGACAACTCGGACCCGTGGACAACTCGGCCCAGACAACTCGTACCCGTGGCCGAGTTGTCGGCCATGGGTCTGAGTTGTCCGAAATTGATACTTGCGGAGATCAGAATTTCAAGTAGAAGAATTGAACAGTGTATCCGTGTGTGATAGATGGCCATGTATTTTAGAAATAATGCAAACGACATCATTTGCCAGTCAGTTTCCTTGATCTCCAAAATATATTATGTACCATTCTTATTATGGTTACCTTCGCTTTGACGGCAAGCATTGTCTGGATGCCGCCCTCCGGAGGCTACATCCGTGAGTGTTGTTAAACGATAAATACATTTTGCATGTTTTTTCTGGGATCATCTCCAATGTTTAGGTCACCGATTGTAGAACAAAAACAAATTATTCGAGCATTATTCAAAGATAAATGGATCAGCAATTTATCAAATCCGACATGACACTTCGTTTCGGGACGTTTATGTTAAACTAACAAAAAACACTCTTTTATTTCTGTTTAATTAACAATATTTTTCAAGATTGTGCATGTGCTGAGTCGTCTCTGGACTCCGGGCCGAGTTGTCTTGGGGTGGGCCGAGTTGTCTCAGAACTCTGGGCCGAGCTGTCTCGACGTGGGCCGAGTTGTCCGGGCCGAGTTGTCCACGGGTCCGAGTTGTCTGGCATTCATTTAACATGCTTGAACGTCAGGAAGTCTTTCCAAAAATTAATCCCTCTAAAGTCTAATAATTACTGTATGGTTTTCTAAAAATTATTTCTGGCAGAAACACTGATGGGAGGGCGATGACAGGCGGAAATATTTCCAATTTATCGCAGTTTTTAACAATGTGATTTGGACTTAAATAACAATTTAAAAAATAAATTAAAAGGTAAAAACTCACTTGCTCTGAAAAAATATGCCTGCTCTGTAACGCATTATTTCGCATTAATATGAATACTTCTGTCAGACTTCTTGTAGCCATGACGAAACTTTATCATGTATGGTTATAACAAAGTGATTAAATTATCCAATGATCCATTATAACATTAAATTCCAAAGCACGTCAACAATCCCCATCCTAATGATTACTTCTTGACATAAGCGGCAGCATTAGTAGGTCGCTTCTGTCAATGCGTGTAAACTTCCGCATACACCTAATGGCCAAAGGTTTTAAGTACAAAAGGAATACTCAACACATTTTAATTAAAGTCCGAACCAAATTGTTAACAACTACGATAAGTTACTCTCCTACCTTTAATTACATTTCCCACAAATTTTGTCCAGACACAAGTTGTGAAAAAAAAACCCATTAAAGTGACACAGATCTGATTCCACATATGAAACTGTAACGATGTTACCAGTATAAATTATAATGAGAATTGACTTCGATGAAATCGCATAGTCCCAAATACATGCATTTTTCTGCCGTCTGCCATGTTTGGTTTTTTGTGTTTTTGTTTTGTTTTGTTTTGTTTTTTAAGAGGGGTGAAAGCCTCCAAA
>JAECMU010123962.1:0-11088 GCA_016106625.1 Dracogyra subfuscus
GCTATTTCTCATTCCAGCCAGTGCACCATGACTGGTATTATCAAAGGCTGTGGTATGTAGTACCCTGTCTGTGGGGTGGTGCATATAAAAGATCCCTTGCCAATAAAGTGGTGACAGCTGGTTTCCTCCCTTAACCATATGTCTAATGCCATATAAGCGTAAATAGAATGTGTTGAGGGCATTGTTAAATAAAACATTTCTTTCTTTCTTTTATATGCACCATCCAATAGACAGGACAGCACATACCACAGCCTTTGATGTAACAGTCATGGTGCACTGGCTGGAGCGAGAAATAGCCCAATGGGCCCACCGATGGGGATTGATCCCAGATTGACCGTGCATCAAGCGAACGCTGTACCACTGGGCTACTTCTCACCCCAAGTATGTTATTAACGATTAATAATGCTCTCAATGCACCGATGTGCAAGACGCCCACAGACAGACCTCCATCTCCCTTTACACCACCACCTATACATAACTGGCCACTGTCACCAGTCTTGCCGTTTTGGAAGGTGGCGGTCCGAGCAGGAGCCGTTGTGAAGAGGAAGGCCTTTCGCTCAGCCGAGCGACCAGCCTAACAAGACAAGGCCTCCACCTTCACACGCACCACCCCCCTCCGACTCGGAAGCCGTCTGGAAAGTTCAGATCACGAAAATCACGTCCGGCTTCCTGAAGTTCGTGCAGGGGGACACCTCTGATCCGGCATCACTGATGGGCAGACTAGTGGAACCAGAGCTGAAACAACTGCCTGACGGAAGCGCTTACGAGCTACACACCATCAAGTCTACAGCTGGTAAGACGGGGTTGGTACTAACTCAGCACCAAGAAGGAGTCTACCGACAAGTGGTCCTGGTTAGGGAGATGGATAGCCATACCATCCACAGGATTATCAAGGCCCTTTTTGACAATGACTACCAGACTGTCATAACCATGCTCGCTGACCAGGGATGGAAGTACTTCATCCCCGCCTTTGTCAGTTCTCCGCTCATCAGTTTTCCGTAGGCCAACCTCCACATCCTAATGGCCTTAACGAGGCCACTCACATGGACATATAGATCAGACTTTAAACATTTAGACCTTTGTTCAAAATGTTATGTCGAAGTTACTTTAAAAAAAAAAAAAAATTAGTCAGATCCTCTCTTCTTTGTCTTATTTATTTTTGGACTGTCCTTCTAAAATGCTCCAAATTATATAAATATTCGGCCGAGCAGGCAATTCTTTTTATATTTGGCAATTAATGTTTTTTAAAGTTTTTTTAAAACTATTCTATTAACCATTTTACCAATTGCTATTTTGTAAATGCTGTCCATTTTCAACACTACCCCCCCCTCCCCTCCACACACACACACACATCCCGAGTCAGCCCACCGATCTTATCGGAGGTCGGACTCGGGATGGGCGTGTTCGAAACCTTAGTGGTATATGGGAACGTTTAATATCAAACATTGCAATTATAATTTGTGTTTTCGAGAGTCAATAGACTCATCTTTCAGATAACATTAATTTTCCCCATCATATTTTAGAGTGGACGCCAGTAAGAACATTTGTTAGACAACCAGAAAGAAAGAAAGAAATGCTTTATTTAAAGATGCACTCAACACATTTTATTTATGGTTATATAGTGTCAGACATATGGTTAAGAACCACACAGATTTTGAGAGGAAACCCGCTGTCACCACTTCTTGGGCTGCTATCTCTGATTAGCAGCAAGGGATCTTTTATTTGTGCTTCCCACAGGCAGTATAGTACAAACCATGGCCTTTGTTGAACCAGTTATAGATCACTGGTTGGTGCAAGTGGTGTACACCTATCCAATGAGCCTTGTGGAGCACTCACTCGGGGTTTGGAGTCGGTATCTGGATTAAAAATCCCATGCCTCGACTGGGATCCGAACCCAGTACCTATCAGCCTACTGTGCCACCGAGGACGGTTTTTGTAGTTACATGTAAAATAGTTTGCAAGTCTATATTAGAAGAAGATCTTACAACATGTCTATGTTAAAAACATTTTGCAGGAGTGAGATCTAGCTCAGTAGGTAGAGCGCTCACCTGATGTGCTTCGGTCACAGGATCGAACCTTCTCAGTGGACTCATTCTCTGATTCCACCCCCACCCGTCCTAACAAGTGCTCCACAACTGATATATCAAAATTTCAAAGACCATGGTATGTGCTGTCCTGTCAGTCCCACAAGTTTGGTATTTGATATCTTGTCTGTGGTATGGTGCATATTAAAGGTTCCTTGCTACTAATGGAAAATGTGGCAAGTTTCCTCTCTAAGACTATATGTCAATATTACCAAATATTTTGACATCCAATAGCCGATGATTAATAAATCAATGTGTTCTAGTGGTGTCGTTAAACAAAACAAAACTTTGTTTATCAATGCCACCAAACAATATTACATTAATATTATGACCTCTAACAATTACCTTACTTGTTGCATTTACCGCAGTTTGACACCTAATAGCCAATGTATTTCTTCGGGTCGAGACGTAGCCCAGTGGTAAAGTGCTCGCTCGATGCACGGTCAGTTTGGGATCGATCCCCATTAGTGGGCTCAATGGGCTATTTCTCGCTTCAGCCAGTGTACCATGACTGGTACACCAAAGACCGTGCTATGTGCTATCATGTCTATGGGATGGTGCATATACAAGATCCCTTGCTGCCAATTGAAAAGAGTAGCCCATGAAGTGGCAACAGCAGATTTCTTCCTTCAATATCTGTGTGGTCCTTAACAATAAGTCTGACACCATATAACCGTAAATAAAATGTGTTGAGTGCATCGTTAAATAAAACATTTCCTTCCTTCCTTCCTTCCTTTCAATGTAGTTTTTCATGCTGGGGTGTAATTAAACATTCCTTCATTCGTTTGTTTGTTCATTCATTCTTTTGTTCGTTCATTCATTTGTTCATTTTATTAATTCATTCATTCCTCCAATCACAAAATTCTAGAATAACATCAGATTTTATCTCTAAAAACAATGCTAAATAAAACCATATTATACACGGTAACTATAAAACAAAACAGATAGCAATAAATAATACATTGCTAAAGACCAGCTCCCCACTGTGCAGTGTTAAAGAAATGACGTTTTCGTTTGGCTGAGGTCATAACATTTTTATAATGTCTGAGATACCATCTCTTTGCTGGTAAAAATCTATATTTTCAATAGTATGGTTCATGCACGGATGCACACACACAAAACCCCACAACAGCAATAAACCTATAAGAGTGTAAATACAGTAGACATAGTCTTCAAAGAAATGCACCGGCCTCAATGGTGTCATGGTTAGGCCATCAGTCTAAAGGCTGGTAGGTACTGGGTTCGGATCCCAGTCGAGACATGAGATTTTTAATCCAGATACCGATTCCAAAACCTGAGTGAGTGCTCCACAAGGCTCAATGGGTAGGTTTAAACCACTTGCACCGAGCATTGATCCATAACTGGTTCAGCAAAGGCCATGGTTTGTGCTATCCTGCTTTGGGAAGCGCACATAAAAGATCCCTTGCTGCCAGTTGGAAAGAGTAGCCCATGAAGTGGCGACAGCGGGTTTCCTCTCAAAATCTGTGTGGTCCTTAATCATATGTCTGACCTCATATAACCATAAATAAAATGTGTTGAGTGCGTCATTAAATAGAACACTTCTTTCTTTCAAAAAGATGCATAATTTTCACATGGCCACAGACCACAATTAATTAAACTACATGTTTCTATATGGCCTTAGTGGCTATAAACATTTTATTAATATCAGCAGGCCCATGGATTTTTATATGTTCCTTTGCCTTCTTGGGCAAAACATACCCTGAAAAGGACAACCCCTGTTGTCCAGCCCTTCAAATCCTCCCAGGATATTGGTTTAAACAAACACACCCTCTAAACCAGACCGGAGTACACCCATTTTACACAAAAAGCACTACTTTCGCATGGGCCACAATTAAGCCCCAGTCACACTGTCAAGGATGAAAACCTCACGAATTACCCCGGATAGTGGTCCATGTATGCACCACAGGTTAATTATGGTTTTCAATGGATAAACCAAGGATTATTAAGGATAGGGGTGAGTTGACAATGGGGAGCGTTACGGGTCGTTACGGATCTCTAAGGATCAGTACAGTTTATAGTACGGACCACAACAGATTGTCACGAATGATGCCGGATCATATCCGTGGCTAACCCGGTGTCTTGATCCTTGACAGTGTAACTGGGGCTTAAGGCCGGGGATTACTATGATTAAGTATGGAAAAGTACGCCCCTCTTTGAGAATGGCCAATAGAGCACTAACTGAAGTTTAGAGTAAAAGTCAGTGTCTATCTGTAATATTTGTGTTTTTGTGTATTTTTGTGTATTTTATTGCATAACCATAGATTGACACCCAAAAGCTGATGTATTTTTCGTGCTGGGGTGTCGTTAAACATTCATTCATTCATTCATTCATTCATTCATTCATTCATTCATTCATTCATTCATTCATTCATTCATAAGGATAAGTACGGTTTAAGTATAGTTTATACATCCCCATCGGTGAGCCCACTGGCTATTCCTCATTCCAGCCAGTGTATTGGATGGTGTGACAAAGGCCGTGGTATGTACTATCCCATCTGTGAGATACTGCATTCAAACGATCCCTTGTTGCTAATCGGAAAGAGTAGCCAATTTTTCATTTCATTTTCAATATTGTTTAACGTGCACATTCAGAGCAAGCTGTTATAGCGCATGCCTGTCTTGGGCACACACCTCAGCTATCTGAGCTGTCTGTCCAGGACAGAACAGAAATTAGTGGGTTAGTTGTTATTGTTAGTGAAAGAGAAAAGAGGGTGTAGCAGCCATACATCTACCCAATGAGTCCTTAAAAACTCGCTCTGGGTGGAAGCCAGTACCGGGCTGCGAACCCAGCACCTACCAGCCTGTTTTCCGGCGACTTAACCGCTAGGCCACCGAGGCCAATTGCATTTACACTCATTATCTGATGGCGGGACACAGTTCAGTGGTACAGTGCTCACCTGATGCATGTTTGATCTACGATCGATTTTCATTGGTGGGCCCATTGGGCTATTTCTCTTTCCAGCTAGTTCTCCACAACTGATATAACAAAAAGCCATGGTATGTATTATCCTGTCTGTGGGATGATGCATATAAAAAATCCCTTGCTGCTAATCGAAAAGAGGAGCTTATGAAGTGGCGATATCTGTGTGATCCTTAACCATATGTCTGATTTCACATTGTTTCAGTCTGTAATGTTAATAATGAGCTTAATTTATTTATGGCATTACGTTAGATTTTAATGCACCCTCCCAACAAAACAATAATATTAGAAATATAATATTTGTTTGAAGAAAAAACACTGTTTTGTATTTTAAATTTGCTATATGAAAGACTGGTCCCAGCACAGGTCAAACAAAGATGGCGGACAGTTGGAAAGAATACGTTTTTACCATTGAAATGACAATAAAACAAGTAATTTTTTATTATTATTCTTCAAACTTATAATGCATTCAAGAACAAAAAACTGCATAATATTGCATGATGGGGTGTTTTATTTATACTGTGGACATATTATTGATACATAATCTGTGAAAGGCTATACGGGTCTGATAAAAATTGGTCGCGAGTATTTTCGATCAGAAATTTATGTGCCAATTTGTTGCCTCCGTGTATAAGCCGACCCCCTTCTTTTGGAAAGTGTTTCTAGACTTCAAAAGTCGGCTAATACACAGCAATATACGGTAACCATAAAATGTACTGAGTGTGCGTCATATCATTACATAAAACATTCCTTCCTTCCGGTA
Organism: Dracogyra subfuscus; assembly: GCA_016106625.1. Taxonomy (NCBI): domain Eukaryota; kingdom Metazoa; phylum Mollusca; class Gastropoda; order Neomphalida; family Peltospiridae; genus Dracogyra; species Dracogyra subfuscus. The sequence continues at coordinate 5,789 of JAECMU010123962.1, forward strand.
ATCGTATTATGCTCCAGTGCTCTGAAAATTAAACAGGCCATGTCTTATATTGCATGTTAATAATATTATATAATGTTTCCCCCAGGATTTTTTTTAAGAGGGTTGGCAAAATAGTTTGACATTAACTAAGCTCCCAAAGGGTTTAAAATGCTAGACTATATTATATAGTCACCATACTTCAAAGCAAACTCTGTCAAAAATGGCTAATTCTCCATGAAAGAAGGAAATGTTTTATTTAACAATGCATGCACTAAACACATTTTATTTATGGTTACATGTATATGGGTCCACTGTTGAAACTGTTAGAAGAAAATATCGTAATTAAATTATTATTTTTTACCATGTATGAAATATGACTATGAAGTAAAATTATGGTAAGAAATGTTATATTCATTGTGAAATTATATGGTCAGAAATGTTATACTTATTGTGAAAGTATGGTCAGAAATGTTATACTTATTGTGAAAGTATGGTCAGAAATGTTATACTTATTGTGAAAGTATGGTCAGAAATGTTATACTTATTGTGAAATTATGATAAGAAATGCTTTATTCATTGTGAAATTATAGGTTAAATTATGGACAGAAATGTTATACTTATTGTGAAATAATGGTCAGAAATGTTATACTTATTGTGAAATAATGGTCAGAAATGTTATACTTATTGTGAAATAATGGTAAAAAATGTTATATTCATTGTGAAATAATAGTAATAAATATTATATTCATTGTGAAATAATGGTAAGAAATGTTATATTCATTGTGAAATAATGGTAAGAAATATATTCATTGTGAAATAATGGTAAGAAATATTATATTCGTTGTGAAATAATGGTAAGAAATGTTATACTTATTGTGAAATAATGGTAAGAAATGTTATATTCATTGTGAAATAATGGTAAGAAATGTTATACTTATTGTGAAATAATGGTAAGAAATGTTATACTTATTGTGTACGACACCAACATGATAATTGTCAATTATTCAAAATGAGATTTGTCTGCTGCTGCATGAACGTAGCATTTTGTGAAGTGTTCTCACCCTGTCTAACATTATTGTGTGCATTTGTAACCACAGTTTGTTTTTCTGCTAGTTATCTGTGTTTACGACATTTGTTATATACGTATTCTTGTTAATTTATCTTATATACATTTTGTAAAAGCAGATGTAACTAAGCAGCTGTATCTACATTGTTTTCTGCAATGTATACAGGTCTTTGTAGCTTTTACTTATCTACTAGTGCTTATGTGTGTGTGTGTGTGTGTGTGTGTGTGTATGTGTAACTATGTTTTTTACCTTTTAGATAAATTTGATTGGTCAACAGCCAATGCATACCACAAGTACACTGTCTCTTTTGTAAGAAAATACAGGAATATACAGATTTTTGGGATGTATGAAATGTCATGTGACTTGCTTCACTGGTTGAATGAAAATATAAACTGCAGACGAGACTGACAAAATTTTCTCCAACACGCCTTACTGATTAAATTTGTTAACAGACTTGAATTCATTGTGAATAGGAGTACCACAATTCGGTAAATTTTATTTTTACTGTTTATTTGAAGATTTCTTGAGCACGTTTGCTAAAATATTTTTGCTAGATTGTAATTTTTCGCATATTGAAAACTAATGCTCGAATATACCACTGCGTAATCAGTTACTTTGGTAGAACTTGGTCTAATTATTACGAACATATTTTAAGTAATAACTCGACATGCTTTTTTTACAGTTTCTAGAAGTTAATACAACACAACAAATATTTTTGTTTGGCTGCGAGTGTTCAATTTAGTTTTCCCCGATATGATTACAACATAATCGTAAATGTTTAAAACAAGCAAGATAATAAGGCACTAAGAGTTGTCTCCCTTTGTGAAACACAGGTCTCGAAATGGTTTCAGGGTAAACCACCCAGAATCTTGTTGACACTCTTAATACCCAAACAGCTAACAAAAAAGCTAAAAATACCTTGCATAGTAACTAAGTTATTTGTTTACAAAAAAATCCTATATATTTTGAGGAATTTGATGTTTTGTTATGTTATTAAACTCAAACTCAAAATGTATGTGTACTTTATTTCAAAGTTTGACTGTTAGTGTAATTTTAGTTTACTTACATAAAAAAAGATCTAAAAGATAATAAATTCGTTATGCAGGTTTTTGACAGGGCATACAGGATTGTATACCCCTCCAAAATCTGTATTTCCTTCTACTGTGCCTCAGTAAATACAGATTTTTGAGGGGTGTACTATCCTGTACGCCCTGTCAAAAACTGCATAACTAATAGTATATGTGTGTAATGTGTATGTGTCATGTGTTTATTGTGTATGTGTGTGTAATATGTACGTGTCATGTCTTTGTTATGTGTATGTTTATATATGTGTATGTGTGAGTGTGTGTATGTGTATATTAAAGTTTGTTACTTTTGACATAAAATCTTAGAAATGAAACCTGCTACATTTTCCCATTAATAGTGGCTGTAACAAACACTTTACCACCGGGTTATGTTGTCCCGCCCCTTGAAAGTAAGAAGTCAACATAGTAGCCTTACATCTGCATAATGAGCCATGTAGATATTAAAACTCATTCTAGGTGGAAGATGGTGCTAGGAAGTGAACCCATGACCTTCCAGCCATAAAGATGATGATGTAACCAGTACACCATCAAAATTGGTATAGAACAGTAAAATACCACAGTCTTTATACATCTGCTGTGAAACATTGTTAGAACACGAAATAACCCTCCCTCGTCTCTCTCCCTTCACTCTCTCTCTCTCTCTTTCACTCTCTCTCTCTTTCACTCTCTCTCTCTCTTTCACTCTCTCTCTCTCTTTCACTCTCTCTCTCTCTTTCACGCTCTCTTCCTCCCTCCCCTCTCTTTCTCTCTTTCTCTCTGTCTCTGTGTCTTTTACGGCTAATGTTGTGGATTTTCTCTAAAACTTGGAGTAAAAAAAATGATCAAATGTTTTGACATCCAGTAGCCGATGATTAAAAAATCAATACATGCACTCTATTGGTGTCGTTAGACAAAACAAACGTTAACTCAGTTGAATAATTTGATTGTGGTTCTGGAGGGAGGTTTTTTCTTTTTTACTGTCATGCTAGTTCGTATGGATTTGCTTAAAGTTAGACAATATTTGGTGATCAGGATTCTGTACATAGAAATGGTGGAAAGCGAACAGACTGGTCATACAGAAAACATGGCGTAATGACATACAGTATGTACACATCATTGTAAATCAATGGGACTTTGCGGGAAAATGTCATGCTCATTGAATAAAAGTATTTTCATGTAACTAGATAGCTTACTGAATCAGTTTCATCATGCTACCAATTGAGGCATCTTGTCCATCAAGGAGCGAGATGTAGCCCAGTGGTACAGTGCTCGCTCGATGCGCGGCTGGTGTGGGGTCGATCCCCGTTGGTGGGCCCATTGGGCTATTTTTTGTTCCAGCAAGTGCACCACGACTGGCAAATCAAAGGTCGTGGTATGTACTACCCTGTCTGTGGGATGGTACATATAAAAGATCCCTTGCTGCTAATCGAAAAGAGTAGCCTATGAAGTGACGACAACAAGTTTTCTCTCTCAATATTTTTGTGGTCCTTAACCCTTTTTTCTGATGCCATATAAATATAAACAAAAATGTGTTGAGTGCATCGTTAAATAAAACATTTCTTTCTTTTCTTCTTATCCATCAGTGTCTTCAACATGTCAGAGGTTGAGACGTAGTCCAGTGGTAAAGTGCTCGCTTAATGTGCGGTCAGTTTGGGATCGATCCCTGTTGGTGGGCCCATTGGCCTAGTTTTTATTCCAGCCAGTGCTGGTATATCAAAGGCTGTAGTATGTGCTATTATTTTAAAACTTTGTAAAAAAATGTGTAGTGTTTCAAAAACATCATGCGGGCAGCATAGCCCAGTGGTACAGTGCCCGCCTGATGCGCGGTCGGTCTAGGATCGATCCCCGTCAGCTAACCACTGGGGTTTTTTCTCGACATAACCATATGTCCGATGCTGATATAACTGTAATTCTAATGTGTTGAGTGCGTCGTTAAACAAACAAAAACAAAAACATCAAAACTAACTCCGGTTGGAATTCAAAAGATTCCAAAACATTTCTGTTACCAAATATATTGTGTCTCGTCGGCTTCAGATGATTACACTCCACCAAAATGTGGCACAAAGTCAGTGTACTTAGTGTCATCATGCCAAGTACAGGGCAGCATGTAGTGCATTGGTACAGCCCTCTCTTGATGCACAGTCAGTGTGGGATCGATTCCTGTCAGTGGGCCCACTGGGTTATTTCACATTCCAGCCAGTGCACCACGACTGGCATATCAAAGGCTGTGGTATGTACTACCCTGTCTGTGGGATGGTGCATATAAAGGACCCCTTGCTGCTAATTGAAAAGAAGTGGCGACAGCGGGTTTCCTCTCTCAATATCTGTGTGGTCCTGGTTGGAGAGAGTATAATCCTAAAGAGGAAACCTGCTAAATTTTCCATTTAGTAGCAAGGCATCTTTTTATATGCACCATCCCATAGACAGGATAGCACATACAAAGGCCTTTACTAGCTGAATCAATGTGCTCTATAGTCTAGTGGTATTGTTAAACACCACAAATTTTAACTTTTATCCTCATGATTATAAGCAAGAAATGAGACATCATACATTTTGCTATTAAATCAGTTGGTAAATCACTTTGACACTATCATCAGAGAGTCCCTGGTTCAAATCCCCTGAGCGGAGGTTGATTTATCGGATACACAGGTATGAGCAGATGTACTGTTATAAGCTGTATATATAACCTAGATTCCCAAATACCCCACATTGTTAATAACAAGCACTTCCGACAGAATATATTAAATCAATGAAATCAACAATTGCATTGTGTTTTTTCTGAATGGACTCCCAATTATATGGTACAGAATTGACCGACCTAGTTGTACGTTTGTCTGCGACCTTACACTCAACAAACTCAACTAACCACTTGGGTACCTCTTACAAGTCTACAACCTATCCTGTGTAAATGAGGTTAACAATGTCAGATGTTTTACTACGGTACAAAGGGGCAGGATTTAACCCAGTGGTAAAGCGCTCATTTGATGCACAGCCTGTTTATGACTGATCCTCATCTGTGGAACTATTTGGTTATTCTCATTGGTGCAGTGGTTAAGCCATCGGACTACAGGCTGGTAGGTACTGGGTTCGGATCCCAGTCGAGGCATGGGATTTTTAATCCAGATACCGACTCCAAACCCTGAGGGAGTGTTCTGCAAGGCTCAATGTGTAGGTGTAAACCACTTGCACT
>JAECMU010124016.1:0-13725 GCA_016106625.1 Dracogyra subfuscus
ATCTCCATCCTGTGAGACCTGGTATCTCTCCATCCTGTGAGACCTGGTATATCTCCATCCTGTGAGATGTGGTATCTTTCTATCCTGAGAGATCTAATGTGTCTCCATCCTGTGAGATGTGGTATATCTCCATCCTATATTTGAAATATTTAATTATTTGAACAAAAGAGTTATTGCCATAGTATATATTGAACTTTAGCTTTAAATACATTGGTAAGTATCCTGTATCCCATATCCAATGATACATGTTTCTCCTAACACCAAAATATGTCTTTAGTGGATGGCTAATATTGTTACTTTATAACACTGTACAGGATGGAATTGTGCACAGGTATTTCTTTGGTTAACAGCAAATCACTATGATAACCAATGTGAAACAGATGAATGCATCTGCCATATTACAGTTTAAAGACACTTGTCGGGCTCCACAAAACCGATTAAAATGTTCAGGCAGTGTTATGAGGAGGATCTAACTCGGTTGTGGAAAATAAACTGTTTTTTGCACCGAATGTTATTTCTCATGATTACCCCAGTGAGATCAGTTGTTTCAGTGCAAGCTGATTGATATTGATGAATCTGATCATGGACATGCTGGTGTTGATATAATACACACATTCTATACAAATGATTCTTTGAAAATCAGGGTGGGACATACATGTAGCTCAGTGGTAAAATGCTCGGTCAACGATCAATCCCCATCGGTCAGGGATCGATCCCCGTCGGTGGGCCTATTGGGCTATTTCTCTCTCTGGCTAGTGCACCACGACTGGAATTTAAAAAGACCATGATATGTGCTATCCTGTCTTTGGGATGGTACATATAAAAGATCCCTCAGTACTATTGGAAAAATGTAGCGGTTTTCATCTCTATGACTGTCAGGATGACCATATGTTTAACATCGAATAGCTGATTATTAATAAATATTTAATAAATCAATGTGCTCTAGTGGTGTCATTAAATAAAACAAACTTTTTTGTTAGAAAAACAGTTAGTCTGAATGAGCAAATTTCAGGACAAATATGCTTGGTAATGTTCACTTGTCGACCAGATAACCAATGAGATGTTTTCTGTTTGTCTAAAGAGATTTCTCTTATCAGAACAACTTTTCAAATGCTTATTTCCAACACTTCATATACATCTCTAGATAATGGACCGACTTTTAGTAAATATTATGAGGTAATCTTGGTCATTGTATTTAAATGTGTGTACTCCAACAATGGTAAAGCACTCGTTTAATGCACGTTTTGTTTTGGTAAGATCCCTGTCAGTGGGCCATGACTAGTACATCAAAGGCTGTGATATGTGCTATCCTGTCTATGGGATGGTGTATAAAAGATCTGTTGCTGCTAATCGGAAAAAGTAGTCTGTGAAGTGGTGACAGTGGGTTTCCTTTCTAAGTCTATAGCCAATTGATAATTAATCACTGTGCTATAGTGGTGGTGTTAAATAAACTAAACTAACTCATGTGTTGCATACAAGTAAATGCCAGTGGTGGTTGTACTTTCTTCTCTGATGCGGGACGGGACGGGACATAACTCAGTGGTAATTAAAGTGAATACATTTGTACTTGATGCATGATCAATTTGGGATCGGTCCACATCAGAGTACCCATTAGGCTATTTCTCATTCCAGCCAGTGCACCACGAATGGTATAACAAAGACTCTGGTATGTGCTATACTGTCTGTGGGATATAAAAGATATAAAGGAAAAATGTAGCGGGTTTCCTTAGATGTCTACATGTTAGAATTACCAAATGTTTGACATCTAATAGCCAATGATCAGTAAATCAGTGTGCTCCAGTGGTGTCATTAAACAAAACAAATGTCTTTTTTATCTTCTCTGGTGGTGAGATGGCCTTTCTATTCTGGGCCTTAGGCTCAGTGTGGTCATCTGCTGTCCAGAGTCAGGTCCCTGATCATATCAGAGTCTTTACTCCTGAGAGGCATGTTTGAAACCCCAGTGGCACATGAGCACGAAAAACTAGTTGGCCATTGCCCACCAATGCAGTCCTTACTGACAGTGAGTGAGGGGGAAAGACAGAGCTATAGTGATTAATCATCTAATTATTTATTTTATTGATCTGATTAAAAACAAAAAAATAATTGATCTGTTGCAAATCTAACATAGCCGATATAGTCCGAGATGGCTGTGGTGTGTTTAGGATGCAGAGCGCTAGCAAACAGTTTGACTGATACCATCACGTTCAGATTGCATTTGGTGCAAAAACCAGCCCTTCTGAACGAACATGCCTAGAGTGTTTGTGTATTCTCTGTTGTGATTTTTCAGCCAGGACAATGTGCGTAAACCATAATTGAATATAATTTATAATGAAATGAAAGTGACTTCTTGAGAGGAGTGGTTGTTAGAGTTAATTGCACATTATTATTTTGTACTCGCATGTCAGCGTGTTTGGATTTTACAAGCCACTCTCAGAATTAATAATACATACATACATGGAAAGCCCAGTCTTCTAGCTATCACTGTATCAGGGGTCAAGATGTAGCCCAGTGGTAAAGTGCTCATTTGATGTGCAGTTGGTTTGGGATCAATGGTACCATTGGGCTATTTCTCGCTCCAGCCATTGCACCATGACTGGTACATCAAAGGCTGTGGTATATGCTATCCTGTCGATGGCATGGTGCATATAAAAGATCCGTTGCTACTAATCGAAAAGAGTTGCCCATGAAGTGGCGACAGCAGGTTTCCTCCCTCAATATCTGTGTGGCCCTTAACTATATGTCCGATGCCATATATCCGTAAATAAAATGTGTTGAGTGTTTCATTAAATAAAATATTTCCTTCCTTCCTTCTAGCTATCAGGCCTCGATAGTGTTGTGGTTAAGCCATCAAACTTAAGGCTGGTAAATACTGGGTTTACCTGCCATTACTCGCTCCCATGCAGAATGAGTTTTAACGACTCAAGGGGCAGATGTAAAGCCATGTACCACACCGACTTCTCTCACATTAACCACTAACAACTAACCACTAAACCACTGTCCTGGACAGACAGTCCAGATAGCTGAGGTGTGTGCTCAGATCAGTGCGTCTCAAATTAGACTTTAATTGGACATAAGCACGAAAATAACATTGAATTAATGAGAACGCCTGATGGACTTTAATATTTTCTCCCATTCTAACCACTGCCCTCTGACTTGTACATCAAAGGTCACAATACATGTATGTACTAGCTGTGATAGAAGACAATGGTATCAGACAAATTGTTGGCTAGCACTCTGTGTATGTATGTACGTATGTATGATATATGCATGTGTGCGTGCATCCTGATGCCATATAACCATACATAAAATGTGTTGAGTGCATCGTTAAATAAAACATTTCTTTCTTTCTTTCTTCTTTGTGTGTGTGCGTGCATGTGTGCTTGCGTGAGAGTACTAATAAACATCTGTTGATACATGAAAATTGAATTCTGAAATATAAGGGGTTAACATGTTTACCATATAATAAATGTACTTTTGTTGTTTTCTAGTGTGCAGTTTTGTGGTACATAAGCGCTGTCATGAGTTTGTGTCATTCAACTGCCCCGGAGCAGACCATGGACCTGACTCTGATGTGAGTAAACAATTATGCAATACCATACATATTGTATTAGATGTCTTAATGTTTACTTCATTCAGACAAAAGTTACCTGATACCATACATATTGTATTAGATGTCTTACTGTTTACTTTATTCAGACAAAAGTTACCTGATACCGTACACATTGTATTAGAAGTCTTAATGTTTATGTTTATTTAATTCAGACAACAGTTACCGTACACATTGTATTAGAAGTCTTAAAGTTTATTTAGACAACAGTTACCTGATACCATACATATTGTATAAGAAGTCTTAATATTTGCTTTATTCAGACAACAGTTACCTTATACCATGCATATTATATTAGAAGTCTTAATATTTACTTTATTCAAACAATAATTACCCGATACCGTACACATTGCATTAGAAGTATTAATATTTACTTTATTTAGACAATAATTACTCCATACAGTGTATATTATATTAGAAGTATTAATGTTTATTCAGACCTTAACATTTAAGGGGAGCTATCACTCTCACTCCTCATCACTCCCCTGATAGTACTCTTCAAGGAGAGTAATTTTTAGCTCCCCTTAGTGAATGTTAATTTATATGGTATCTATATTATAATATCTTAAATGACCCCCCACGCTATCCCGAGTCAGGCCACTGATCTGATCTAATTTCTTTTTGACCATACGATCTAATCTAGCGACCACATTTAATGACTAGAATTTTGTTTAATAGTTACATTAATTAGAGATGTGCAACAAAATTTCAAAGGCCTACTATTTAGTTTTTGGATGTAAAGAATTTTGTTTAATAGTTATATTAATTAGAGATGCACAACAAAATTTCAAAGGCCTACTATTTAGTTTTTGGATGTAAATTTCAAAATTGTCCGTTTTTTTATTTATTATCCAAGGACAAGCCCCTGGCTATTCAGAGATGCGGCCCGGGATGGGCATGCTTGAAACTCTTGTGGTATATGAGCATGTAAACATTATTCACAATCTGACTTAGGGGTGCAGTTGATCAGTCCTCTCAGTTTGTTTTGACATTGAGGTCTGTTCATGGTCTTATATATTTAGTAGTTATATATACTCTACAAAATGTATTAAGGGCCAGTAGTGGCCGGAATTTTGCTGGTGTTATATTAATTCTGATTATACTAATTTTGATCATAAATAATTTCCAAAGGTTATTTGAGTTAATTTTAACCAATTTTGTATATTTGTAAAACCAAAATCAAAGATATTTTATACCATGTATGTAAAGAAATATGCCAAACATGACAGCTGGCATTTAAGTACTTTTGTTGAGTGTACTTTAAATTGCAATTCAACTATTTAAGCCAAATTTACTAAATGTGCTAATTAGGAGATAACCATATGGAGGTTTTAGATTTGCAGGTGTTATTGTCTATTTAATGCCACAAATGTCATTTTTGACCAAAGGCATTAGCCTAAGGTCAAAAATGAAACATTTTTGGGCATCAAATAGACCATAATACCCACAAATCTAAAAACTCCAATTGGTTATGATGTCCATTGTAAACTGTTTTTTTTTTGTTTTTTTTTTGGTTTGTTTAACGACGCACTCAACACATTAAATTACGGTTATATCGGCGTCGGACATATGGATATGTCGAGAAAAAACCTCAGTGGTCAGCTGACGGGGATCGATCCTAGACCGACCTGGCATTCAGGCGGGCACTGTACCACTGGGCCACGCTGCCCGCTACCCATTGTAAACTGAATTTGTTTTCTACAGAATCAACTATATATTTGGTATTGCTTGAAAAAATACCTGTTGCTAATGACGTCACTTTCTAATGATGTCATTAGCTTTCCAGATGTTATTGTCTTATTTGATCCCAGAAAAAGAATGAAATTAACCAATCAAAATACTGAACATACCCCAGTCAGTTTACAGTTGCAATTTTATGTTGGATGCATATATATGTATCTTAAACATGGAAAGAATTTGTGTGATAGTTTCTGTAGTAATCACCTGTGTTTATTGTAGAATTGTTAAATATACAAGTTCATTTGCATGTAGCTGCTAATTTAGGGAGAAGTGCATACATGACTTAATAGATGTGAATAACCTTTGTAAATTTCACCCCTTGTGTTTTTGTTAATACTGTTTGTTCCATGTATAACAGTCCATGGATAAATTGCATTAAATAATTCTTTTATTTTATAATGATGTGCATGATGTACATTAGAATTAATGATGTTTTATTTATACAAGTTGTCCTAAAATTATGTTCATTATTTTAACAATATACAAGTAATCTTTTTAATATAGAAGTTTTAATGTTTCCTCTAGATTAGAAAAAAGATGCCAGGTTAATGAGATTTGATGGCAAGTATATGCCAATTAATTTGGAGTAGGGTGTTGTTGGTAAATTTTAGTGGATTCTGTGATAATGAAATATTTCAGATGGCTTAAAAATACAGGAGCATATATGATATCTTAGTGGCTAAAACCAAATAATCAGAACAATTGCTCACACTTTAATAAATTGGCAATGTACAGTGAAACCCTTGGGACCAAGTCAAAAATCTGATTTTAAGAGGTATTAAGTTTTGAGAGGTTCTCTTCTGCACATATATTTAAAAAGGGACCCTAAAAACCATCCAGTTGTGAGGCAATTCCGGTTTACATAGGGTCTGGTTTTAAGAGGTATCACCGTACATTGGTGTAAGAGTTTTCATATTGATGTAAACACAGCCTTGGTCCGGAAAGGATCGTGAACCATCTCACTTCCCTTCGCATACATTTATACCTCAGGGGAAGTTTTAGGATAGAAAGAAAATTGAGAGAATTCTGGTTTACATAGGGTGCAGTTTTGAGAGATTTTGCTGTACATTGATGTATATGAGTTTTCATATTGAAGTTTTACGAGAGCAAAAAATGTATTGCCATGTTGAATTCATTTTTATTGAAGCTGCATGTGAATATACTCACTCACAGCACCATTTTAGGCAGAGTCAATCTTCAGCTCACCTTGATGTTGCTCACGGCAAAGATTAAACATATTTTTGTATAATGACAATATACACTGGCTAACTAAAACAAATATTGTTAATTAAGATATCAGTTTTGAAGCAATTCATCGAGGACATGGAAAAACCAATAAAATCAAGATAATATGTCTTGTCATAATTGGTGCTGTTGGGCACAGTTAATTGGAGAAACATTATGGATTATTTACGGACAGTGAGGACACATCAAAAAGGGTGATCGTTACACAGCAAATTGGTATCTGCATAATTTTAATAAATTTAAAAACAGAAAAGGAGATAAAAGCAATATCATTTATTTCTATTTTGTTTTAGGTGGGTTTTATTTTAGGTGTTTAAGCATCTTGTTAATGTTGTAGAATAACATACTTTCCGTACAGTGTCTGCGCTTAACTTATTTTTTGAGTTGCCATCCGGGCAAGTGGTGACATCACTTTCATTTGCCCGGTTCTATTTTCACTTGCCCAAATAATATTTTTTCTAAAAAAAACACGATAATATTGCAGCAGATTATAAGAGAAAAAACAATTTGTTTTTTTACATTGATTGCCAGGCAGGCAACCTTACTAATGGTTTTCAGTCGCCCGTCGTCGTTTTCAGTTGCCAGGGGCGATTGGGCGACCGTTAAGTTTGAACCCTGTTTCCACTCGCCTACCACCTTGGGACCGTGTAAAATATCTGGTTTTAAGAAGTATCTGGTTTACTGATTTTTAAAAAAGGGCCGTGAAAAATTTCCGATTTTGAGGGAATTCCAGTTTACAGAGAGTCCAGTTTTGAGGAAATTCCAGTTTACAGAGAGTCCGGTTTTATGAGGTTTTACTGTAGTTTAATTTGAGGATCTACACCTTTTATTGGTGTTCTACCAATGTGGTTTTTAATATGTTGTTTATAGTATCAGTTTTATTAGAAAATGATAACATTATCAGCAGTTGGAATTGATTTGGTTCACTGAAACCCCAAATGCCAGTGGACTGAAAAGTCTACTGTAATGCACTGTAAGTGCTTGCTGTGCATATGGTTATAGCTTGTTGATCTATCACAGTATCGGCCTACTGGCCATTATACTATTGTATGTGGCACCAAGCAGACATTACAGCCAGAGCAGATATTACAGCCCGGCCATTAGTATCATGGAGATATGTGATGTACCTGGAACCAGTCATTTCTGATGCCCCAGCTTTGCAGCTTCTCCTGATACTGTAAATCCATTGACAAATATAGTAGATATGTAGTATATGTAGTTAAGTCACCGGAAAACAGGCTGGTAGGTACTGGGTTCGCAGCCCGGTACCGGCTCCCACCCAGAGCGAGTTTTTAAGGACTCATTGGGTAGGTGTATGGCCGCTACACCCTCTTTTCTCTTTCACTAACAATAACAACTAACCCACTAATTTCTATTCTGTCCTGGACAGACAGCTCAGATAGCTGAGGTGTGTGCCCAAGACAGGCGTGCGCTATAACAGCTTGCTCTGAATGTGCACGTTAAACAATATTGAATAAGAATAAGAATAAATAGTAGATATGATCTGCACCATGTGTGCTGAAGAATGCTTTGGGGAAAATCTGGGGACTGTGAAATTTGATGAGGATGCATTTAAGATAAAACTCTAACAAAAAGATCGATATTAGAGGTGTCAGGTTGCTATATATGGAAGGTGAAAAAGACTGCAATAAACAGTAAGGGAATCATTTTATGAGCAGTTCTATTTTGTGATCATTAAAAAGATAATTAAAATATGATCATATATTAATTCCTTCTTTAAAATTGTATTTTTAGTTGTTCATATAATTCATGGATTTTGCAAGTGAAGAATGTAAAAAGTGGTATTTTGGATAATGGTCATATATTTCTTCATCATTTTGTTAGCAAGAATGTATTAAATATAGCTAATCATAAGCATAATCCAAGGACAAATGAAACAGTTTTCTCCATCCCAACCTCTTCCAAAAACACAAATAAAACAACTTTGATGTTGTTTATTGTCAATTAATAATCAGTATGGGGTTTATACCAAATGTGTAAGTGAAATACATGCAGTATTACACATGTTTGGGTAACATGGATAACTTGAATGGTGGTACATTAATTCAAGAGACAGTTCTAAATTTTTTACTAGCTCAAACTGTACTTTACCTAAACAAAATAATCCATGTGTTGGAATTCTCCTCGGATCAGCTGTTTTCCTCTCATGGAACATTATGTTTCTTTGCATTTTAATCGTTCTTTCTATCCAAAATGTGTCAGATGGCACAGATTTTAACCTAGGATTTCAAGAATTTCCAGGACCCATCTACATTTGCTCTTGTTTACAGTTCACCACTTCCAACCCCTGAATTTGTATTAACTCATTTATATTAAGAAATGAAATGAAATTTGACCTACATATATGTACTACAAACAGTATGATTACCAGAAACATATTTGATATATACAGAAACTGATGTTCTAAACAATAAACTTTATTCAACATGTACTGCCCTTAGTGGTGCAGTGGTTAAGCTATCAGTCTCCAGGCTGGTAGGTATTGGGTTTTGGATTCCAGTCGAGGCATGGGATTTTTAATCCAGATACAGACTCCAAATCCTAAGTGAGTGTTCCGCAAGCTCAGTGGGTATGTGTAAACCACTTGCACTGACCAGTGATCCATAACTGGTTCAACTGGTTTGTGCTATCCTGTCTGTGGGCAGTGCATATAAAAGATCCCTTGCTGCCTATTGTAAAAGAATAGCCTATGTGATGACAGTGGGTCTTTTCTAAAAATAACCAGTGTTAGAATGACCATATGTGTGACGTCCAATAGCAGATGATAAGATAAAAAATCAATGTGCTCTAGTGGTGTTGTTAAATAAAACAAATTTAGTTGTTAAAAAAAGTTTTGTTATTTAGAATTTGTTTTACAATACATGTAGTTGCAATCTGAGGGTAGTCCCTTAAGTGGATACATGACCACCGGGAATTGTATGCAGGTATATACACGCAATGAAATTCAGTCTGGTCTTGTTTCACAAGCACATCTACACACTGACACAACAACAAAACTACTGTAAAATCTGCTGTATTTTGTAGACTGTTGGCCTAAAGTGCTCGTGTTTCCATTAACATATTACTGAAACACATTTTGTGGTTTTTATGGTAATATTAAAGGACGAAACAAACTATCCAACTATATCTATAGCTAATTTTTCAGAAATCAATATCACTTGATTCTCTTATTATACGGCAGTAAATATTTAAAGAGAGCAAAGTGCTATAGTCCAAAGATTGACAGCTATCCTGTTGTTAACCAATACACTTAGTTGAAAACAAGAGGATGAGCTGATGATGGAGAAATCACAACCTGAGAGATAAAACGAATACTGCATTCATTTGCAGTTACTATTATATAACATTTATTTTACAAGTTCATTTTCCCATTGTGCTATTTCTTGCTCTAGCCAGTGCTTCACGACTGGTATATCAAAGGCTGTGGTATGTACTGTCCTATCTGTGGGATGGTGCATGTTAAAGATCCCTTGCTATATTAATGGAGAAATGTAGTGGGTTTACGCTCTAAAACTATATGTCATGATTAATAAATCAATATGCTCTAGTGGTGTTGTTAAACAAAACAAATTTTTACAAGTTGTTCTAAATATGTATCTAATGGCCAAAATTAACATGGATACATTTGTAAACAAATTAAAAGATAAATGGTTTTGATAAGCAACAAGGAGTCACATATGCACTTTAATTCACACATACTGGTGGGGGTGGGATGGGGTGGGGTGGTTGGGAGTGGGGTGGGTGGGGGTGCAGCATCTAACTCAGTTGGTAGAGCAATCAACTAAGGTGCATGGGTTACCAGATTGAACCCATGCAGTTAACTCATTCTCTAATTGGGATTTGTTTTTCTGTTCCAACCAAGGCTCCACAACTGATAAATCCATCAAAGGCTGTGGTATCTGCTTTCTTGTGTTATAATAGATTCTTAGCTGCTAATGGAAATATGTAGCAAACTTCCTCAAAGACTGTGTATGTCAATTATCAAATGTTAAACTCCAATATACTATAGCCACTGATTATTAAATTGGTGCATGTTCTCTGATGATGTCTTTAAACAAAATACATTTTTAACACTTTTTTTCCACATACAGAATAACACATACCACAGAGTTTGATATATCAGTTTGCTATGGAACATTAGCTGGAGTTGGGAAGGATTGTCTGGATTATGTGTTAATGGGATTATCTGTTGAAAGGAGTCTAACCCAAGACCTGTCGTACCTCAGCTGCTTATACACATAACACTCTTTCACAATTGAGAAACAGTGTTCTGGTGCATACAACAAAATATGGAATAGTGTTTTTTGCATGCATGGGGTATGACATAACAAAATAACTTGGCGTTAGTGCTAGGCAGAGATACAGTGGTTCATTGGATTCATCAAATTCACCATCAGTGGAAGGAAAGAAGGAAATGTTTTATTTATCGTCGCACTCAACACATTTTATTTACGGTTACATTGCGTCAGACATATGGTTAAGAACCACACAGATATTCAAGGAGGAAACCCGCTGTCGCCACCTCATGGGCTACTCTTTTCATTTGGCAGCAAGGAATCTTTTATATACACCATTCCATAGACAGGATAGCACATACCATGGCCTTTGATGTATCAGTTGTGGTGCAATGGCTGGAGCAAAATAAATCCCAATGGGCCCACCGACTGGGATCGATCCCAAACCGACTGCACATCAACTGAGCACTTCACCCGTAGTGGATTCAGGTTTTTGCCTATCCCAACAAGTGCCAAATTACTGGTACAGCAAAGGCCATGGTATGTACTGTTCTACCTATGGGACCATGTATATTAAATACTGTATGCTGCTTTTTATATAAAAGTAACCTATGTAGAGTTAGCAGATATACAGTGGTAGAGGATATCCACTCTTATTTTTAACAAGTGGTTAAATAACTATGTATATTAGCACCAGACAGCTATATGATAACTTAACATGTGCTGAGGTGTTTTAATATTCCTTTCCTGTCCTTGTCTCTTATCACAAACACATTGAGAGCTTATAATATTTAGTCTAAGATGTCCTAAGTTCTAAATTAGGATTTAAAAAAAGCCTAATAATTTCACTTCAGAACATATTATTTGCCAATGACAATTATTGCCGAGAGATTTTGCTCGAAGTGACTACAGTCAACCAATAGTTAGTGTTGTGTTTGTCAGGTGATAAATGCATGTATTTGGCATCCGTTGCCATGGAAATTAAAGTCTCTGTCATCCATAGTAATCTGTGGGTGTCATTTCACATTGGAAATAGAAGACAGACTTTTTATTTGCAAGCTTGTTGCATTGCTGTACATAAAGTATTGATCTGTCAGCGTGCAGTATTGTAGTGTAGGATACTATAGGAATGGCACCAAACACCAGGGCTTCAAATAAAATAAAAATATAGACGTGATGATTGCAGTATGTTGTCTTTTAAGAAATTAAATATAGGTATATATGTACAATATATATGTGACATATTAAATAATTGTTTTAAAAATTAAATACAATATATTATATATTTTATATACTTTAAATGATTTTAATTAAGACATTTCTTATATCATATTCGCACAACTGCCATATGGTAAGAAATAAAATGTTAATGGCATAATGAAAAAAAATAAGCAGACAACTAAGACAGTTTATTTGTTTTCTGTTTTAAAACTTTTTTCCTTCTAAATCTGTATAATTATATTTCAGAAGAAAAAATAGCGTAAAAAACATGAAAAGAATTAATAAACAATACTGTTCCATTGTTTTTATACTCTGTGAAGGAATGTCATAATTGTCTCCCCTTTGAAATTAGGGCGGGATGTAGCCCAGTGGTAAAGCGCTCGCTCAATACGTGGATCGATCCCTGTCGATAAACCCATTGGGTTATTTTTTGTTCCAGCCAGTGCACCATGACTGGTATATCAAAAACCGTGGTATGTACTACCCTGTCTGTGGAACGGTGCATATAAAAGATCTCTTGCTGCTAATAAAAAAAAGAGTAGCCCATGAAGTGGCAACAGTAGGTTTCCTCTCTCAATAGCTGTGTGGTCCTTAACCATATGTTTGACACCATATAACCATAAATGAAATGTGTTGAGTGCATTGTTAAATAAAACATTTCTTTCTTCTTCCCCTTTTAAATTAGCACATTATGCAGAGTTAGTTTATTTTTGTTTAACAACATGACTTAGAACACATCGATTTATTAATCATTGGCTATTGGATGTCAAACATTTGGTAATTAAAATAAAAACTATTAACCTCCACTTGACCACTTGGTACATGCTATGGACAGGTTCACTGTTGTAAAGCCCTCGAAATAAGCTGTATATAGTCACTGTAACATTATTATATGATGTATTTTTAGTCATAACCGATTTGGTTAGTACTCTAGTTTAGGTGCAGGATTTAGCTCAGCGGGCAGCATAGCCCAGTGGTAGAGTGCCCACTTGATGCGCGGTCGGTCTAGGATCGATCCCCATCAGCTAATCACTGGGGGGTTTTCTCGACATAACCATATATCCGATGCCGATATAACCATATATCCGATGCCGATATAACCGTAGTTAAAATGTGTTGAGTGCGTCGTTAAATAAAACATAAAAAAAGAAAAAGAAAACAAAGATTTAGCTCAGTCGGTTGTAATTGACTCCCCTTTTAAATTTGGGATGGGACGTAGCCCAGTGGTAAAGCGCTTGCTCAATGTGCAGTCAGTTTAGGATCAATCCCCATTGGTAAGCTCATTGGGCTATTTATTGTTCTAGCCAGTGCACCATGACTGGTACATCATAGACTGTAGTATGTGCTATCCTGTTTGTGAGATGGTGCATATAAAAGAACCCTTGCTACTATGACATTTTTTAGCTGGTTTCGTCTCTAAGACTGTATGTCAGAATTAACAAATGTTTGACATCCAATAGCTGATGATTATTAAATCAATGTGCTGAAGTGATGTCGTTAGACAAAACAAACTTTGTAACAATTTGTTTGTAGCATGTGGATGCTTGAAAACTGGCAAAGCATAAAATCTCAAATGACAAAGATGGTGGACAGTTATTATTTAAAGAATTTATAGTTACAAATCGATTGTACTTAATTAACACCAATGGTACGTTT
>JAECMU010124022.1:0-19063 GCA_016106625.1 Dracogyra subfuscus
TCCCCATCAGGCTATTTTGGTTCCAGTTAGTGCTCCACAACTGGTGTAACAAAGGCCGTATTATGTACTATCCAGTCTGTGGGATGGTGCACATAAAAGATCCTGTGCTGCTAATTGAAGAGAGTAGCCCATGTTTCTTCTCTCAATATCTGTGTGGTCCTTAACCATATGTCCGATCGCGTATAACCACAGATTTTGAGAGGAAGCCCACTCTTGCCACTTCATGAGCTGTTCTTTCCGATTTGCAGCAAGGGATCTTTTATTTGCGCTTCCCACAGGCAGAATAGCACAATACATGGCCTTTGTTGAAAAATGTATGGATCACTGGTCGGTGCAAGTGATTTACACCTACCCATTGAGCCTTGTGGAGCACTCATTCAGGGTTTGGAGTCGCTATCTGGATTAAAAATCCCATGCCTCGACTGGGATCCGAACCCAGTACCTACCAGCCTGTAGACTGATGGCCTAATCATGATGCCACCGAGGCCAGTGACATGTTCAAATGTGTGAGTCTCATGCCGAATGCACTGCCATTACTTCTAAGAAATTACGTGCATTTGGTTTGTTTGGCATTTCGCTGTATTAGAAATACTAAGATGACCAAAAACAGATCATATAAGTAATAAAATATAAGTATTTTCTAATTTCAATTACCAAAAATGTCTCTAATACTAAAAACATATGCTATACTGTTTGAAACGTAGGGTCTGTGACTTTACCAGTTTGGTTGTAATTGCACAGTGAAGTCGATCCACCACTTCACGGACCACATCAACAAGCAAGTTCGCGGGTTCGATGACCTCATTCTCACCGGGCTGGCGGTGGACGAGTGTGCGGCGGAATGCCAGGCGGAGATCGTCTTCAACTGCCAGTCGTTTGAGTTCTGCTACGACACTGGCAACTGCATCATGAGCCACATCCACCCCGACGAGCACCCGGACTCCATTATCTCCAGTCAGACATGTGACCTCTTTGTCAGTAAGTGAATGGGTTTTGTTTTCCTTTATTTTTGTTGTTGGGGTGTTTTGGAAGGATGTTTTGGGGGGTATATATATTGAGGCTAATTAAAAACATCACAATCTAAAATTTTAATAAAGTGAATGAGTGTTGAAAGCAGGTATTTTTAGGAATAATTATTGTAATGGCAATGTCTACACTCCATTTGTGAGTCCATCACAGCCCACGTGACCCGATCCATAGCATGTGCAAAGCACCATTGAGGCAAAAGTGGTTTTGCTCGTGCCACTCGTCATGTGACTACTGTAGCACACATGTTTTCATCATTACTTGCGCATAGTAGTCTGACACAAAGAAAAAACACATTAAAATGATATTTGTTATGTGCCATCAGCATGTTGCACACAGGAACATCTGTAGCTGATATTGCAAGGGCATTGGGTTGCAGTTGATGGACAATTTATGATCTGTGGACATGAGTACAACAAACGGTCGCCACAGCTGATCGCCCCCGACCAGGTAGACCATGTGTCATGTCATAGGCAGATGACCGTCATATTGTGTTATGTCACCTTCACTACCATTTCATGACAGCTACAGCAACTAGTAATGAACTTTACAAATGTTGGGTGTCTGGTCAAAAGATCCGAAGTCGGCTGCGAACTGCTCACCTCCATGCACAGCACCCATATGTTGGACCAATTTTGACCTAATTTCATCGATGTCAACATCAACTGTGCGCACAACGCCACTTGCGATGGACTCAGAGGGAATGGAATACAGTCATGTTTAGCGATAAATCAAGATTCACACTGTGATTTGTCAATGACAGGCAGAGAGTTTGGAGATGATATGGTGAACATCATGCTCAGTGTTGTGTCAGTGAAGCTGACAGATTCGGAGGTGGAAGTGTAATGGTTTGGGGTGCTTTCTGTGGAAATGGATGTTCTCGACTTCTTGTTATCCGTGGCAACCTCATTGTTTTTGCATAATGCGACTAGGTGCTGGCCCAGAACCTTGTACCCTTTGTAACAGCTAATGGTCCAGGCCTGATCTTCAGCATGACAACACCAGACCTTACACAGCCATCTTGACAAAGGATTACCTGAGGAATGCGGGGATTGATGTCATGAAACACGTCTAGAATATGCTGCGAAGATGCCTGCGCACACTTTTTACACACATCAGGCAGTCAGTGAGGAGGAGTTGCCTTGCAGTTGTGGGTACACATGGAGGGCATTCGTGCTACTGATGGTGGTAATGTTTTTAACATGCTCCCATACCACTAAGGTTTCAAGCATGTCCGTCCCGAGTTCGACCTCTGGAAGCCAATGGCCAAGTCCGGGACAGATGTGCTACTGAACCTGTGATTTCATCAGACGATCCTGCTTGTGAATTACCATTTTGACTGTTTGTGGTTTTGACTAATGTTGTGGGCGCATTGAACAGATTTTTTACTCCACATTCATTCCTATTCTTTCTTTAGACGTCATATAATAAAATAAATACCTTAGTTAATATTTTCTTCTGTCATATTTGTCAATTAGCCAAGATGAAATGGTTGTGAAGTTTTTAATTTGACTCTGTATATACATGTGTATATACACACACACACATAAAGGCTATTTCATGGGAGTTTTCTAATACGATTTTCATGTCAACGAGTGATATGTGAAAACCATATTTTCATGAGTTGACATACAAATCGTATGTGGAAAAAAACACCATGAAATGGTCTATTTATTATATACATCTTTCCTAATTTTTGACAATATCTTTAGATTTTTGGTAATACTTTTCACTTATTCTATCAAAAACACGTAATGCCATGATATATTTCAGAAAAATGTACTTGACCATAGAATTTTAAAAAGAAATTTAAATAAAAATTTATCTTTATTAATATTTATTTAATAATACTGCTGTGCAAACATACCTCACAAACCGATCCTCCAAAAACAAAACTAACTGAACGCCATTAATTTCTTACATTACACACAATGACACTACATTAGATATTCGTACATCGCTTTTTTATAGGTACAGTTATTTAAATTACTTTCTTCTTTTTTTAAATACGATTAGATGCATTGGTAATCATCAAATTTAAATACGAAGAAACAAGACAAAGGGAGATAATTTAATCATGCACTTTTACAAAAAAGTAAATACAATTTCTTTTAGTGTTTCCGTAGATCTATATATTTCATTGTTATGTACATAATAAATATAGTTATAGTTATATGTTAAATTGTTATATTTTTTTTTTTAGGAGACTATACATCAAAATATACCAAATTGCCAGGAACAACAACTCTATCAAAGTCAGACAGCATCTACCAGAGCATTAACAATGCCAACCAGTGTGCCAAGCTATGTACCGATTATAACAGCTTCAACTGCAAGTCATTCGACTACTGCCCGGACATACACACGTGCTTCCTGGGACGAACCCATGTGTTTGACCTTCCCAAAGCTCAGATAAATGTTGAACCCACATGCAATCACTATTCCAGTAAGCTCTTTTGAGATAAATAAAGTAATGAATTTAAAAAGATATTTTTTAAAGATCTAGTCTCACCTTGTTAAATTAAGTCTTTGTGCCATATACTGCGAGGTCGATATGGGATGAATCCCCGTCCATAGGCCCACTGGGCTATATCTCGTCTTGCCAGTGCACCACAACTGGTATATCAAAGGTCATGGTATGTGATATCCTGTCTATGGAATGGTGCATATAAAAGATCCCTTGCTGCTAATCAGAAAGAGTAGCCTATGAAGTGGCGACAGTGGGTTTCCTATCACAATATCTGTGTGGTCCTCAACCATATGTCCAATGCCTTATAATAAAATGTGTCGAGTTTGTCATTAAATAAAACATTTCCTTCCTTCCTTTTTCATTATAAGAATCATCACTTGAAAGTTCCAAATGTGTTCACTGCGAGACTCTGTTTACTTTTAAGTTTGGTCATGCAGAGATCCAGCAAAAATAGAGGGTACCAGTTGTTTTCTTAAAGTTTCTAAATCAATGTCCTCATGTTAAATTATATTTTCATTACATGCCTCAAGAACCAGTAAGAGGGCACATGCATTTTTAAAATTTGAAGCAACCACAATTTTTGAATTTGTCACTGAAACTTAAAACCCATTAAAAGCATAAGTGTACGAGACACAGAGGAGAAGGGCAAAACAATACAGATATTGGGACAAAATGTGTTCATCTGAGACATTGAACCATGTATTTCCATCATTCTACACACAAAATTACTTGTAATCCATGTAAAAATGTGTAGTGATTCGTTTGCTATTTGGCAATGATGCTAATATAAATAAATGTTGTTATCCAGATTCGGGCATTTTCATTTATTATCAAAATGTGTGCCTGTACGCCTATGATTAAAAACCATAAGACCATTATCAATTAACACATGCCTTAAAAAATAAAAACTATTTAATCGTGTGAGATAATCTACCATAATACATGTATTTTAGGGAACTACGCAGACGACTTTAAGAAGATCACCAACAAAGTGATCCGTCTGCAAGATAACCGCATCGTGTTCGGTCTGAGCGCTGAGCAGTGCGCCAAGATATGCGTGGAGGAGGAGACGTTCCAGTGCAGCAGCTTCGACTACTGCGGCAACTCGTCCGAATGTCGGCTGTCTACCGCCGCCATGAGCAGCGTGGGCCAGGTCACCATTGACAGCAGCGCATTCTGCAGCATCTACAGCCGTAAACTACATCTTTTATTTTTATTTTTCCTATCTTTCAACTTCTTTCACTATCCACCTCCACATTCCAGTCCTTGTCTCTCCAACCGCGGCAGGTGCTTGTATCTTTTAACTATCCGTGCCACACACCTACCATTCCCCATCAGGTTTTAGCTGTGGGCTTAGTCTGTCCACTTCTTTTATTGTTTTTCTGTCTTTCTTTTTTCTTTCTTTCTTTTGTTTTCATTTTTTTTTCTTGCTTTCTTTCATTCATTCTTTTTCTTCTTTCTTTTTTCCTCTTTCTCTCTCTCTCTGTCTGTCTGTCTGTCTCCGTCTCTCTCTCTCTCTCTCTCTCTCTCTCTCTCTCTCTCTCTCTCTCTCTCTCTCTCTCTCTCTCTCTCTCTCTCTCTCTCTCTCTCTCTCTCTCTCTCTCTCTCTCTCTATGAGAGTGTATGATCTAGCTTAGTCAGAAGACACCAAAATAGTTGTAGTTTAAATATGTTCCGGTATCATTTACAAAATATTCCTAACCATCCCTTTTATTTTTATTTATTTATTTTTTTGTTTATTTATTTATTATTTATAACATAGGATATAATGGAAATCAGTGAAATTGTTAGTGAGTGCTCACCAACCTGAACATGCAAATCAAATTATCACAGTACAAAACGTATCACCCTAGCATCGCACCAGTATCCGATCCGCTGTAAGCGTTCTCGGATGGTATTTGGTCAGCGTTCAGTCCAAATCCTGCTAGTACTAAACGACACCTGTCTGCACTCTACCAGAACATACTAACATGAAACGGAAGCAACTTAAAGACTGGACGAAGCGCACGGAAGGGAACTAGGCAAATGCTGGGGGCAAACCTTTTGGTCAAAAGGGCCACGGATAGAACTTCAAATGGTCGGATCGAGGTCGGATAGAGAAACGGAGCAGTGGGACTGGGCCATTACATCATTATTATATTATCATTATCATATGTTTCTGTGGTGACATTTTTTAAATTTTTTAATTATTTTTTCAGTGTTTAATAGTACGTTTTAGAAAATGCACTCACATTTGAAAAATATATTTTAATGTCTTATTTTATTTATTTTTTATTTAATTTTTTTAAATATATACTTCAAGGATAGTACTATATTTTGTGTTGTAGGTCAGTTCTATCCAAGTGGAAAAGTGTATACACCTCCACCACCATCTACCTCAGCCAAATACACGGCAGGTTGGTAGACCCATTTTATATACAATATCACATTATAATACTAAAATAATTTTCACAAAATTAAATAGAACTTCTAGTAAATACAATGTACAGTGTTCTCTCTGGGTGAAAATTAAAATAGTTTGGTTACCATATTGTTGTGTGTTGGTAGACTTTGTGAAAAGACATACTCCTTATTTTGCCTACAAAAAAGTGCAAAAAGATTTATAAATACGAAATACAAGCACTCGTTTTTTAATTGAACCGAAGATGATATCGGTCTGACATTCACGGGCAGTTCTGGTTTTGCTGGACCTATCAAAGTTTTAATATTATTATTTTTAATAAAGATTTCAAGATATACGTAAAACAATAACGATATTTGTAAAGTGATCTACTAATGTCGAATACATTTTTGTTATTTCCATCTTCATCAAATGAATCGATTGCTGTGATAAAATATTATAAAGGCGGTGTATATATTATTTGGCATTCAAGATAAATGATTTTAATAATAAACACTAGGGCTGTCATATTTACCAAATTTAGTAAACGTTTACACGATACCTATTAAACGAAACGGTCCCGTTTAACCGCTCTTCGTAGTGTGTCCAGTTTCAACTGGTTCTCCACAGTGGCGTAACTGAGTCTTTACTTTTTTGAGTGGCCAAAGGGGGGGGGTAAGACCTTCGTCTGGGGGGAGACAGAGGACGGCATCGTCATATTTATTGTGTACAGTCAAATGGGGGGGCAATGGGGGCCCATGATGTGAATGGGGGGGCACCGGGCCCTCAGGCCCCCCCCAATACTTACGCCACTGGTTCTGTACTGTATGCTGTAACACAAGTGAAGGCGTCACTTGGAAATGGAGACCAGTTATCGCTTATCACTTCGGCCAATTTAGGTAACTTTCGAGAGTATGTAAGGCTTTCTGCCAGCGATTGCGAATAATTTGTACATGCTCATATACCACTAGAGTTTCGAGCATGACCATCCCGGGACCGGTCTCTGGATAGCCAGTGGCTTGTCCCGGGACAGAAACAAATAAATAAGCGGACAATTTTGATATTTACATGTACATCCAAAAATTAAATAGTGAACCTTTAAAATTTTGATGCGCATCTCTAATATAATTAAGAAAGATAATTTTACTAATTAAATTTAGTTGCTAGATTAGATCGGGTGGTCAAAAATAAATTAAATAAGATCGGTGGCCTGACTGTGGATGGATAGTTCAAAATGGGCAGAATTACAAGCCAAAAATAAAAAGAACTGACTGCTCGGTCGAATATTTATATAATTTGGAGCATTTTAGAAGGACAGTCCAAAAATAAATAAGAGAAAGAAGAGAAGATCGGACTATTTAATAACATTTAAAAAAAGTAATTTCGACATAAACGTTTGAGCGAAGGTCTAAAACTTTAAAGTCCGATCTACATGTCCATGTGGGTGGCCTCGTTAAGGCCGTTAGGGTGCACAACTTGAGTTGCATCTCGTCAAGAAAACCCCTAGATTGACAGTCAGTAGATATTGAAGGTGTAGTGCTGTGCTGAAATACAGATATTGAGAAGCCGAATCCGTCTGAACGAGAGAGAATCAGACTAGGGTATAGTCCAATCGTCATGGGTTGTTATAGTGGTGCGGATGGGCCCGACTCTGGAAGATACGAGATGGTATCAATAATACAAAGTAAAGTCTAGAAAAGAGTAGTAGGGGCCAACCCCGCTTCCTATTTCTTTTTAGAGTAGGGCGGTTAATCTTCCAGTGTTGCTAGGACGGGCTCGGATATGTGGAGATCAAACGCGAACAAACGTGGCGTTCTGCAGAATTGTCGTCATACGAGTCACGAAAAGACCAAGTAAGAAATGACGTGGAGGCAAGGAATCTCGCTAAAAAAAGAATCCAACCTGGTGGTGCAGACTGTCGAAACGAGAAGCCTTCCAGCGTTCAATCAGTTCCAATGGCCTCATACACTGCATCCCTTGAAATTCGGACAAGTTTGCTACGGCAGTTAAGTGCCGTCGCAAATCAATTTTGCAACGGTACTACGACGGCAATTTTAAAGAAAATATTAATTCTGTCAAAATTATTCATATATAATCCACTGCCGTAATAATATGCTAACACATAACGTCTCAACTTTACTTTCGTAAGCTTCTATACTGGAATAAACCAGTTTATATTAATTAAGGAAACTGAGCTACACACGATAATACATGTATGCGTCTCTCTGGGATCTGTAATTGGACAGAGTTCAGAGAGAAATGCTTACAGACTTTTCACCACTCACAGATTTGCGACGGCAATGAAATGCTGTTGCAAATCAAGTTTGCGATAGCTTTTGCGACGGCATTGCCGATTGCTGTCGCGAATTTCGAGGGCTGCACTGCCAGTACAAAACTTCACTTCTCTGACGAAAACAGCGAAATGAAGGATCACCAAGTCGAGCCACGAAAGCACGTGCAGTGTGCACAAGCGAAACAAATACGTATTACCGCGTCGAGCTCCAGACTGGGAATGTTTCTGCCAGCAAATAATTTGAAGATACTGAGAGAGGAAACCCGCTTTCTCCACTTTATGAGCTACCCTTTTCGATTAACAGCAAGGGATATTTTATATACACCATCCCACAGACAGGATAGTAGTAGTACATAGAATGATACATGCCACGGTCTTTGTTACACCAACGGGAATCGATCCTAGATCGATCGCGCATCAGGATTGCGCTGTACCACTGAGCTATGAGTCAAGGAGTTGTTTTATTCAATCCATTATTGTTAGAGAAATCAACGCATTGGACCCATTTTCCATAATTTAATGGAATTAGTATGAAGCAATGAACAGAATATAACTATTTTCAACCATAATACCAAATATGCATAACACAACAACAGAATTCTTCCATTATGCAATGTTCTCAATTTTCTCACATTCATCGCTTACGTCATAATTCGTTTAAACGGATACCATTTCTGTAAATGTTTAGTTGGCCTACACGAAACGATGCCGTTTACACGTGTAAACGTGACAGCCCTAATAAATTTCCGTTGTTTTTATAAGTATTCATATCCACCAAAATTAAGTTTACAATATTTTATAAAGAACTCCTGAATAAACAGAATGACAGAAAGTAAAAATCATCAGTTACAACCAATTATATCTGCAACTGAGGACAAAATATTTGATGATAGTGGAAACAAAAGACAGAATGACCATTCTGATCACGTAACAAATTTGGTACCAAATAAATGAGGGTTTTGGGGGGTTTTCAATCGGAGATTGCTGAATCTGTAAAAAATTAAATGTTTTCATTGCTCAGATAAAATATAACTTTTATTGTGTCTATCAAACATACAAATGGATACAGATATGGGACAAAATAGAGGCTGTTAATAATACTGTTAAATTATGTTATGGTAACTCGTAAATGTTTCGTCAATTCCTTTTTCGTACCCAACGTGGCTTGTTTCTTTGATGTCCAGTGTGCAGACCGATCGGTTTTTAGTTTTTTTTGTGTGGAAAAAAGTGTGCATTTGGAAATAGTGGAGATAGATGCTGGAAAATAAAGAGGGGCGCTCAAAACTAAAGGAGGTCGGGGAACGTGAAAGAAGGGCAGCAAAATGGAATAGCAAAATGGAACAGCGGGGCGGAGCACTCCGCTTAAATGGAGCAGCGAGAACACTGATGTATCATTTCTACTTAATCATGTGTATGTTGTACCGATATGTGTAGGCCTACAAGTATAAACATATGAGAAACACAATGTTTTTAGGCCTAAATTAACAGTAATTTTCAAATGCTGAAACCAAAATAAAAATATTCTTCAAATATATTTCCAGGTGCCATGGCTGGTCTTGGTATCGGCACGATCATCATCGGTCTGATAATCGGTGTAATCGGTGTACTGGCATTCTCCAAGTTCACAAACAGACCACTTGATGAAATGACCGTGGCCTTTAGCAACAAGTATACAGTGTCTACCGACGAATGACATAGGAGCAGCAGGAATAATCATTTTGACTTGATATCTATTTCGTGTAGTATTCATCACTGTTACGACAATTTGTATTTATGTTTGTATGTATGTTTTGTATCACAACATTAAGCACATTTTATCAACCCCATAATTGCTGCAGGTTGAATTTTGTGTCACATTTAAATAGATTATTGCAAGTAAAAACAACGTGTTACAGGATTCTGTTTCTATAACATTCAGGGAATAACTGTGACATTTTATAACAGGACGGTCATAGTGGTCTTTGTTTTATGAAGATAATTTTATTTGTGATAGAGATTAAAATGATAAATTTAAGTTTGTGGCTATTACACTACTATACGCAGTAGAAAAATATATCTACATCTGGGTAATAAACTGTATCGGATGTTTGAAAATATAATTTTACAAATCTACATTATATCGCAAAATGCATTCAGTATTCCCTTGGTCCCAATTATTTCAAGTTTTTCTTGGATGGTTGGAAGACAATAAATTGCTGCGTACAAAACTATTGTAGACCAAAATCGATATTAAGCTGCCAAAAACATTAGGATAATCGGAAGTTTATTAATATACAGATATTCATATTCTAAACAAGAGACATAAATGTGTGGTAATTTTAACAATGAAAAATATATTGGGTTGAAAAACAGTGACTACGAGTTCAAGCTAGTCCCTGTTATATTTATTTACAAAAAGGAGGGATATCTTATTTAGTAAACTGCTAATCTGTTCAAAGGTCTTGAGTTTCCACCTTATAGTGACTGTAACCCTTGTTTTGAGGTTATTTGGACACCAAATGATAGTCTTTCCATTGCTGTACGTGTGATCGTAACAAATGCGGGTGTTTAAATAATATTTGTTATTTTGTCATAGGAATAATATTTATTTTGTCATAGGATTTTTAATTGTGCTGATAAATGTAAACTGAAATTAAAGTTGTTAATTATGAAATATTTGTTGCTTGCTTTGTATATATGAAGTGTACAGCAAATGTGCATTATTAATGTTTGGCTTTAGAAACCATAAGCAGCAAAAGAGGTTACTTTCAAGAAACATACATGTATGTGAAACACTGAATATAAAGGGTTTCCAAGAATATGTCCTAAAAGACTCAAATCTAAGAACAAGAAGATTAGTTATAAATCATTATGTATGATGTGTATGTAATACTTCTTTTTAAATTATAAAAAGCAAACATGTTTAAAACAAACACACAGGGACATGCACACAT
Source organism: Dracogyra subfuscus (assembly GCA_016106625.1). Classification (NCBI taxonomy): domain Eukaryota; kingdom Metazoa; phylum Mollusca; class Gastropoda; order Neomphalida; family Peltospiridae; genus Dracogyra; species Dracogyra subfuscus. The sequence continues at coordinate 11,103 of JAECMU010124022.1, forward strand.
ATGCAAAAGCATGCACACTTGCACCACACACTACACAAATATCACCACTAAAGTACTATTGGTGTACCTCTTCATATGTGTGCTGGGACATTGCTCATTGGTACAGCATTTACATTATGGAAGATCGATCTAGCATCGATTCCCATTTGTGGGTACATTTGGGCTATTTCTCATTCCAGGCAGTGCTCCACAACTGGTGTAACAAAAGCTGTGGTATGTACTATCCTGTCTGTGGGATGGTGCATATAAAAGATCTTTTGCTGCTACTCGACAATAGTAGCCCATCTCATATCTGTATGGTCCTTAACTATATGTCCGATGCCATATAATTGTAAATAAAATTTGTCGAGTGCATCGGTAAATAAAACATTTCCTTCCTCTTCATATGTAAAACGGGCCCATTACCTAACATTTCATAAATACCACTGGCTTAAATTGACAAACCTTCGGTTAAAACACCAAAAGTCTTAACATTGGACCAGAATCGAATCTCTTCAATTGGAGACCCAGATGGACTGGATACTGACAAAATATACATGTATTTTAAAAATCTATTGGAGTAGAAACATCTTTTTCATTTGTCATTGGATAAATTTTTTTTAATATATGTTTTGAAGGTGTTTTTTTTTTACCCCATTGGTAGGAACAGTGGAAAAACATACTGTAGCCAGAATTGATCTCACCATCATGCATTCATAATCATTATTCAAAATCTGAACATAAAAAACCCAAAACGTTTTTGGTCATCAAAATCATATCTGCATAAGGTAGAATCTAAAGGGACTGCTTCCATGAATCTCTATCAGATGCATATATATGGTTCGTCTACAGGGCCGCAACTCCCCACCAGATATGTTACAAGAGGTCTCATCCTTCTTGAATCGCTTGTAAGAGGACTGCCACTCTCATGACCGGTTTAATAAATGGGACGGAGCTCAGTGGCGTAACTATGGTGCGGTGCCCCCATTCACACCATCGGCCCCCCATTTCACATTTGATTGTACATAATAAATACACCATTGTCCCTCCCCGGACGAAGGTCTGGCCCCCCAAAAAATAAAGACTCAGTTACGCTACCGACGGAGCTCAAATAAGATGAAGTGCCCTTTGTACTTTCAACTTATTTTTCGTGCTAATATCCCATTTAGGTTCAAGCACGCTGTCCTGGACACACACCTCAGCTACCTGGGCTGTCTGTCCAGAGCAGAGGGTTAGTTGGTTAGTGAGAGAGAAGAGGGTGTAGTGGCCTTATACCTACCCACAGAGCCCTTAAGAACTCGCTCTGGGCTGGGGCCGGTACCGGTCTGCGAACCTTTAACCTACCAACCTTTAGTCAGATGACTTAACCACTGCGCCACTGAGGCCAGTCCTTTTTTTATCTAGCTGGATAGGACCTTATAATATTACTGTTCCCGATTCTCCGACCCACTCCGTTATCTTAGCATGCGTACAACCCTTTCATGACACGTTTGTGTACATCACTTTCATTTTGGCATTAGAGTTTGGGTTGCAATGATGCCATTCAACCTCACATCAATAGAGTGTTTACTTATTTGCATACTTAATGGAATTAATGGACATTTCTCAGTGCACTAATCACGCTGTATTTAAATAACATCAAACATCAGTTTTGGCGTGAACGAGTTCTGCAACACAAGTGATGATTGGCGAATGTATAAATAATTGTCATTGATTGATTGGACGCTTGTTCCGCACTATTTAATTATTTTATGGATGTTTTTTTCCCCCATTTCCCTTTTGTCATCATTCAAAGCATTGGGGACGAACTTGCATGAGAATAGGATTTAAAAGAATAATTTAATTTGTAGCCTAGAAAGCTACGGCTATTGCAGTACAATGTTGGAATAATAGGCGTTTATTGTGTGGATATAATCCGATGGATAGGAATCGAGATAGGTGGAGTTTGAGGATACACATGTTTATGAAATGACACCATGTAATATTATATAATAATATTATATGTGTTAAATGCTCTCCCCATATTTTTAAAAATACGCACAGGCGTATGGGCTCCCATTTGTGTTGGGGGTGGGGTGGGGGGTGGGGGGCAGGCTGACTTGCTGGAATTAAACGAAAATGCCCGAATTTGGATAACAACATTTATTTATATTAGCATCACTATTAATTTAAATAGCTATAGAGGGTTGCAGACCAATCACTATGCATTTTTACATGGATTACTAGTTTTGAGGGTAGAATGATAGTAATACATATTAGAAAGGTATCAGGTTAGCACATTTTTCCCGAATGTATGTATCAATTTTGCCCGAATTTGACATTTTAGTCGATCACCACCCCAAACGCAACCACCACCATCTTATATGCTTATGCAAATACATATATTTTAAATATGAAATATTTATAATTATGAACTTACATACCAGTTTTGGCTTTTTGAAGACGGAGTCGAAGACTTTACGAGATCAGTTTGTTAAAGATCTAACACTGTATTATGAACAGAAAATATATTATTCAAACATGGAAGGCTAAACATCGCTATTTTACTGCCCAGCACATTTTCTAAAATCTACGATAGGGAAAATTATAATATTATTTTTATTTTATTTAATGCTAATCGGTCATAATGCATTCACATACCAACACCAGTACACACGACGGGTGCCACCGGTGGGGCAGAACATGCTCAACTTTCGCGAACACCTGATATCACTGTTATGACAGTGATTCATGAGTGCATGTCATGACAGCTATACTTATTGTAATTAGCTCTGTCCCCGCGCTTATAAACCTTAAAGTCTAGACTTTAATAAAGTCCAGACTTTAACGTCATGGCAACGCCATTCAAATAGCATTACGATAAAAGTCTGGACTTTATTAAAGTCTAGACTTTAAGTTTTATAAGCACGGGCCCTGTTCGGTAAACTGCTTGCAGTGGCAGTCTTCTATTAGCGATGCGAGGGGGATGAAATCTTCAATAAAGGATCTCCCCTGAAGTGGCTGTCCTTCTATAAACGAGGGACTAGATAGAAATTCACAGAATTAATGTATTATACTTTATTCAGTTTGAATCCCCATAGTTTTTGTGTTTGTTAAAATGACCATTTTTTTTAACATTGTAAGCCCATTTTGACAATCCGTTTACAGAACTATTTTTATCTTGAATATATAGTTAGATGAATCGCAATCAGAGCACCATTTCACGTCAATGGGACAGGTGCCAGCAGATTCAAACAGCTGAAGACCGGCCCAGAAGTGAAAAACCTCACATAACAACTGCAGCACAAGTTCGCTACATCCGGGTTCTGCACTTGCGTCACCGAACTGCCACAGCAACTAGCATTGCTAAATGGATACCTGGTTTGAGAAGGGTATCTACACAAACCATTCGGAATCAACTTTGAGAAGCTGGTTTACGGGCTTCAAGACCGTATGTTGGGTCCGTCCTACGACGTCAACATCGACATTTACGTGTTCACTGGTTCACGAATGTACAGGGGTGGAACTTGGGAAACTGGCGGACAGTATGATTCAGCGACGAGTCACATTTCCTTCTACAGCGACGTGATGGTCTACAACATGTTTACAGACGCCGCAATAAACCTTTTGCCAACAATTGCGTCACCAACCCACGTTGACAGATTCAGTGGAGGGAATGTCATGATGTGGGGAGCCATACACCGGCACAAATGAACTTGTGATCGTACAAGGCAACCGGATAGCTGTACGCTACCGGGATGAAATTCTTCGCCATCACATGCTTCCCATTTTGGATCGACAGAAAGAACTCTTTTAGGAGGACAATACCAGGCCGCATACGGCTCGTGTAACAATGGATTTCCTACAGAATGAGAACATTAATGTGCTGCCATGGCCATCAAGATCGCCAAATCTCAACCCCACTGAACATATATGGGACGAACTGGACAGACGTGTACGCCAGCGTGACCCGGAGCCTCAGACTGCCACATGCACTGCAGGAAGAATGGGCTAGGATTCCACATGCCCGGATTTAGAGACTCATTCACTCTATACTAAGGAGATGTCGCACAGTGATTGCTGCTTGTGGTGGCCACACAAGGTACTGATTTCAGCGCCCTCGTGCGACGCTGTTTGGTGACGAAATCGCCTCCACTGCCGTTAGTCCATAGCAAAAATATTGTCATATACTCATGTCAAATTTTACTGTGATACGATCATAAATAACGAAATTATGCCACTTTGTATTAAAGAGATAATTCCATGAATATTTCGCCTATGCGTTTCTTTTTTGACAGAGTATATATATTCAAATATTCACGTTTCTTTTGTTGTTCAATATATATGTTTGTGTGTGTGTGTATGTGTGTGTGCGTGTATGTTGTGTGTGTGTTTGTGTACGTGTGTTTGTGTGCATGCGCGTGCATGTGTGTAGGTGGCCGAATGAAGTAGTTTTCGCAAGAAATTAAATTTACATGTAAATGTAGTTCAGATGATATTATGTTGGGTTATTCAGAGTAGCGTAGGTGAAATGTCTGTGAGATCATGCCTTTAACAGCCAGTCGAATAGCAACAAGAATGTTATCCACACAACTCACTATACACCGGCCTCGGTGGCGTAGTGGTTAGGCCATTGGTCTACAGGCTGGTAGGTACTGGGTTCGGATCCCAGTCGAGGCATGGGATTTGTAATCCAGATATCGACTCCAAACCTTGAGTGAGTGCCCTGCAAGGCTCAATGGGTAGGTGTAAACAACTTGCACCAACCAGTGATCCATCACTGGTTCAACAAAGGCCATGGTTTGTGCTATCCTGTCTGTGGGAAGCGCAAATAAAAGATCCCTTGCTGCCAATCGGAAAGAGTAGCCCATAAAGTGACGACAGCGAGTTTCCTCTCAAAATATGTGAGGTCCTTAACCATGTCTGACGCCATATAACCGTAAATAAAATGTGTTGAGTGCGTCGTTAAATAAAACATTTCTTTCTTACTTGTTTAACTCACTAGACCAAGCTACAAAGTAATATCGACAGACGCACACCATTTCGTCGGCATATGTCAACTGCGCATTTAATACCCAATTTATTTTCTTCTCGAAAATACGACTCATATTGGCATGTGACTGATCCCCCATGAATTTATATTAGAAAAATGACACAAAGAAATTACTTTCAGCTTAGCGTTCGGAGCAATTCGACGTCAGTCGATGAATGCTTTGACGAACACGACAGAATATATATGTTTTAACCCATTACTGGGAAAATTTCTTTCTATTAGTAAAATCTTTAAGCCTCAGCAAAACCCCCAAAGCGATCAATGCATGCAACAGATAGAATAATGTGTAGTCTGCGCAAGCGAGAACAGATCCAACAGATCTTTATTTGTTTGCACTTTTTAAACAATGTTACAATATAAAAAACCCACACAAAAAAACCCCCACACAAACAAACAAACAAAAAACGGTCGCAGAGAAGGTCGCAAAGTAGAAAATAAATCAGTTTTGCCGAAGCCTGAAATTAGGTTTTTCTCTCTCAAAGTTCTTCTTTTAGAGACAATTTGAAGTGGGCGCTTTGAACCGAGTTAACAACACATATTGATTTGTTGTGTATAAAATATGAGTCCCAGAACAATAATGAAAACATTTCAAATATAAAACATGATAAAAAATACTATTCAGCATATCGTTATACGCATTCTATTAAGGGCGGGACGTAGCCCAGTGGTAAACGCCCGTTTGATGCGCGGTCGGTCAAGGCTCGATCCCCGTTGGTGGACCCATTCCCCCCCCCCCCCCAGCCAGTGCTCCACAGCTGGTTTAACAAAGTTCGTGGTATGTACTATCCTGTCTGTGCAGTTGTGCATATACAATATCCCTTGCTACTAATGTAAAAAACCAAAATGTAGGGGGTTTCCTCTCTAAGACTATGTTAAAATTACCAAATGTTTGACATCCAGTAGCCGATAATTAATGAATCAATGTGCTCTAGTGGTGTCGTTTCACTGTGACTTGAACAAAGAAGCTGCATGCAGAAGTTCTTGTTTTCTGTAGAATTGTAGTTAGAAAGTCGTTTTAGTCCCCAAATGAGGACGAGATCCTATTTATCTTCCACATTTTATTCTTGGTCGTCACTTTTAAAATGATAGAACAGATAATTTAAGAAGTTCCCAAATGGAACTAACACTGTAGACCTACTATACAAACACCCTCTAAGTACTTCGCTGCACATTTCATTATCGATATATAAATTATTAGTCAAATCGAATAATTTATTAAAAAAGGACGCACGTTTTGCAGTGGAAAAGTACGCATGTTAGAACATTACAAAATGCGTAATACTATTTTATTACGTTGTTAGAGAAAATATTAATTTTTATGTATAGCTTTTAAAATAATGTATGATACAAAACGTAATTAATGTTCTAAAATGCTTTTAACAAGCTACTCAGTTTTACTATTAATTGGTCCATTATCTTTTCAAAAAACCCCACCTAAAACCAAACCCCCACACACACATACACACATACAAATAACCGTAGTCTTTTTTTTTCACAGGATGAAATGCACTTTCAGACTTCTTCAAGGGGTTGGTTTTTTTTGTTTAGTTTAGTTTTTTTGTTTATCTCTCGGCATTTCGAGATTTCCGTTTTACGTCTTCAATCTTCAACTCTTGAACGTTCTATATGGGACACCCCATAGCGGTCGTGCGAACAAATTCTCAGTATAACAGCTTTTAAAAAGAATATCTCGAAATGTTGATGGATTTTAAAACTCTCAAAGATGAAGGAAAATACGTTTCATCCTGGAAGAAAATACTGCGAGCTATGGTTAAAAAGAAGTCGATGCTTTTAGCGACCATCGTTTTCAGTACGTAGTCCTAACCAGCTGTTTACGGCTGGTATATCAAAGGCCATGGTATGTGTTGTCCTGTCTGTGATGAAAGTGAATTAAAAAATCCTTGCTGCTTGTGAAATTTTTTCTTTTTCTAAGACGTGTCAAAATGTTACAAAATATTTGACATCCAATAGCCAATAATTAATAAATTATTATGCTGAAGATGTGTCGTTACGGAAAACAAACTTCGGTATATACAGTAGCCTCCCATCAGTATAGCACCGGCCTCGGCGACGCAGTGGTTAAGCAATCAGTTACAAGGCTGGTAGGTACTGGGATCGCATCCCAGTCGAGGAATCGGATTTTTAATTCAAATACCGACTCCAAACCCTGAGTGAGTGCTTCTCAAGGCTCAGTGAATAGGTGTAAACCACTTGCACTGACCTGTGATCCATAACTGGTTCAACTAAGGCCATGGTTTGTGCTATCCTGCCTGTGGGAAGCGCAAATAAAAGATCTGCTGCTACCTATCGTAAAAAAGTAGCCTATGTGGCGACAGCGGGTTTCCTCTTTTAAAAAAAAGCCAGTGTCAGAATGACCATATGTTTGACGTCCAATAGCCGATGATAAGATAAATAAATAAATAATGTGCTCTAATGGCGTCGTTAAATAAAACAAACTTTACTTTACTTTCATCAGTATAGCAATGTTGAACATTACGTCTTGTGTGTATCATGCAGAATTGACTGTAAACTGTATACCAAAGACAAACTCTTATCATCCACAGATAATATAATAAATTGATTTTGCGTAAAACGCCATGTTCTTCATTTAATATTTTCCCACTGTTCATCTTCAGCAAAATGAGACTTTATTTTTAAATCAGCCAAACCCCCAGCAATTGCCGACAGCAATCTATAATGCCGTGGTGGTTTTAATTCTCCACGGAATTGTTATATTAAATTATTTCAACAGCATGTTTCTTTTATAAGTTTGTGTGTGTGTATGTGTGTGTGTTGTGTGTTTTGTGTGTGTGCGTGTGCGTGTGTGTTGTGTGCGTGCGTGTGTGTTGTGTGTGCGCGTGTGTGTGTTGCGTGTGTGTTGTGTGTGTGTTGTGTGTGTGTGTGTGTGTGTGTGTGTGTGTGTGTGTGTGTTGTGTGTGTGTTGTGTTTT
>JAECMU010124024.1:0-10925 GCA_016106625.1 Dracogyra subfuscus
TAGGGTCTGTCACTCTAATAGTGAAAAATATGCCTTAGTGTTTAAAAACTAGGGTCTGTCACTTTAATAGTGAAAAATATATCTTAGTGTTTAAAAACTAGGGTCTGCAGTCACTTTAATAGTGAACAATATGCCTTAGTGTTTAAAAACTAGGGTCTGTCCATTTAATATAATTAGTATAAGAAGCTTATGTATGAATATGTATGTTTATAGTTATCAGTATATACATATTAGTAGGCACACAAAACAGTAATAAAACATCTATTGGCAAGATATGATGACTAGATAAATTTTGATATTTTCGGTTACTGACCAATTAAAAATGCTTATAATCAGCAAAGAAATAGTTCAAAGTTCAGATTAATTTCATTATTCTATCAATCGAGTTGATGGTTCTTATTTTTAAAAACAGTTCTGATGACAAGTTTATTTTAAAATTAAGAATTAAATCATTGTTATTTAAAAACTGGAGTATTTTGGTGTATATTACTTGTAGGTCACAATGCAGTCATTCAACATGCACAGACTTACTAAATACTTTAGAAAACAGTAGCGTTGTAATATAAAATGATTTATTTAAAGGGACATACCCTAGTTTTTAAAAACTAACACATAGTTTTGACTATTAGAGGCATTTTTTGATAACTGAAATCATACTGTACTTAAATTTTATTGTTTAAAGTATCCATTTCCGTACATTCGAAGTGTTTTTGGTCATCCTGATGTTTTTTAATATCACAAAATGCATTTCTCATATTTTTAAAAAGGCACGTGCCTCTGAGAAGTAACAGTTATGTAGTCGAGTTTTATTCTATTTTAGAGGGTATTTCACCATTTCAAAGTCAAAAACTCATGTTTCACTCAGTTGTAACTTTATCAAAATGTGTTACAGGTTTGTAAATTAAACTAAACTTAATGTTAATTTTCATGAACTGAAACTAGGGTATGTCCCTTTAATTAATTTTGCATATTATGTTGGACTGCCTTATAAATAACATAATTGATTATCAGCTTTTTCCTGCTCAAATCAAATAGTTAAGTACATGTAGTTAAAAATATATGTATGCAGGGAAATCTAACCAGTATATGATGCACATGTCATAATGATTTCACATGCACAACAAATGACGTAATTTTGGGAAGTGACGTCATAACATAAAGGGACTTCTCCATAGTCTTAGCTGTGTAAATGTGATTAACAAAATGACATCATTTTGAAAAATGACTTTGTTTCATTGCCTACATCTATAGTTACATTTGAAATATTCTGACACAGTCCTTTTTAGACTTTTCATAATATTATGAAAAATATGTATAATAAATAAATTATTACACTAGCGTGTAAGTCATATTGATTTGATTTACCTTGTGTCATAATTCATATATTACCCTCACTCTTGCTAAGGCAATACAATAATCCTGACACTCGTTTCGTAAAATCAGTATGACACACAAACTTTTATAATAATTTCTTTATATTTGATGAAGGAAAGACAAACAAACAACAAAGCATGCTTTCGTACGTATGGCATCGTCTTTGTTCTGCTTGAGACTACCTTGTATGTAAGAACTATATGTAATGAAACAAAGTACAGATAGACAGAACAAAGTGACAATATTAATACAGTGAATTAATTAACATAAAAATTATATGGCATTAAATAATATAATATGAAATAATAAATATAAAGTTAAAGTTTGTTTTTGTTTAACAACACCACTAGAGCCCACAGATTTAGTAATCATCAGTTATTAGAAAGAAAGAAAGAAATGTTTTTTTTAATGATGCACTCAACACATTTTATTTACAGTTATATGGTGTCAGACATATGGTTAAGGACCACACAGATATTGAGAGAGGAAACCTGCTGTCTCGACTTCATGGGCTACTCTTTCCGATTAGCAGCAAGTTATCTTTTACATGCACCATCCCAAAGACAGGATAGCACATACCATGGCCTTTGATATACCAGTCGTGGTGCACTGGCTGTGATGAGAAATAACCCAATGGGCCCACCAACGGGGATCGATCCCAGACTGACTGCACATCGAGCAAGCGCTGTACCACTGATCGAGCTATATCCCGCCCCTCAGTTATTGGATGTCAAACATACACTGTATGGTAATTGTGACATGTCACAGACTTAGAGAAGAAACTCTCTACATTTATTTTCATTATCTTTTTAAAGTTTCATGATCTTTTATACACACCATCCTACAGACTGCAGCATACAGCATATACATGTACCACAGCTTTTGATATACCAGAAATAGCCCAATATGCTCCCACTAACAGGGATCGATCCTAAACTGACCATGTATCAAGTGAGTGCTTTTACCACTGGTCTGTATCCCACCCCCGGATTGTTAACTGATGGGGATTGATCCCAAACTGACCGTGCATCAAGTGAGTGCTTTTACAACTGGGTTATGTTCCACCTCCTGAATAAATTGTGCAATGGGAATCGGGAACTCTAGTTACGTGCCCATATCAACAGGAGTTCAGGCACACCTGCCCCGGATTTGGTTTCTGACATCACCAGAAAGAAAGAAAGAAATATTTTATTTAATGACGCACTCAACACATTTTATTTACAGTTACATGGTGTCAGACATAAGGTGAAGGACCACACAGATATTGAAAGGAAACCTGCTGTCACCCTTTCATAGGCTACTCTTTCTGATTAGCAGCAAGGGATATTTTATTTGCGCTTCCCACAAACCATGGCCTTTTTATTGAACCAGTTATATGGATCACTGGCCCATTCCAGGGCAAGGGGAATTGGTGCAATATACAATATATTACTGGAATACTTGGTGCTTGCAAAACAATCAGTATAGTATCCAATAGCCAATGGATAATAAATCAATGTGCTCTAGTGGTGTCGGTGAACAATACAAACTTTAACTTTAACTTTTTGTTAGTATTAAATACGAAATTGGCAAACATACAAAACGATGTCTCATAGTTTAAACAATTTGCATTCACACCCCTCAAACCTCTCAGTTTTTATTTATACCCCTGTAAATGCATAAAAATGTTATTTTAATACAATTCATTACAGATTAGTTTTAACAGAATTAATACAACTGGTTTGGAAAATTATCTGTAAATGTGATTAAAATACAAAGTTACAGCAACGTGCAAAATAGATGACATGTCAAGTTTGCACATGTAGACCTATATAAATATTATGTATGTATGGATATAAAAAAAAAATAGGATTTTAAAAATAAAATGAGCTAAGGTACATGAAGTAAAGACAATAACAAACTCAGTACCAATTATTATCAAATTTACATCTACATGTATGTCCTAAGTGAAATAATTTTCATTTAAACTATACTTCACTTTGGACATGAATTTGATAATAACTGATAGCTTATTTAATGTCTTCTATATACATGCATAATAAATTAAAAATACATCTGTAGTAATATAATATATGACAGGACATGAATTTGATAATAACTGATAGCTTATTTAATGTCTTCTATATACATGCATAATAAATTAACATACATCTGTATTAATATAATATATGACAGGACATGACTTTGATAATAACTGATATTGTCATCTATACATGCATAATTAACATACAGGTCTCTGAAAATGTATATTTTTCGTTTGTGCCTTGCTCTCACAAATCTAGTTTTGCATAAACTGGTTTTTGTTTCCCAACATTTTCGAACACCATTTTATGGATATAATTATATAGATTATTATCAGTGTTTTTCGGTATCGTCAATATCATATATTAGGAATAAAACCTGTATTATGTGAGCCTTTGGTGAGCATAATATATTATTTTTATTCCTAATAAATGTATATGATACTAATGATATCGAAACACACAAGGGTAATAATCTCTTTATCATATAATCTAATATATAATATAATATATTCTATTAAGATACAACATGTTTTTGTAAACTGAACATGCAAATTTAATTCCAGTCCACCATTACTAGATATTCAAATGACATAAGAATATGTGGTAAAGTGTCGTTTTTTACTGAAATGACATCAAACTTGAATGACATCATTTTGGATATCTTTACATAAAAATAAACTAGTGCATAACATTTTTTCATTTTCTGAATGCTGGAAAGCTTTCAGTGTAAAATTGCTATTCAAATGTTTTTATTTGATGACTATGAATGAATACATGTACATCAATTATGGAGTGTCACTCTAGTATGTTTGCTTAAATGTCAATAAACCTATAGTCCCTTGACCTCGATTAATTTACATCTAATTTTTAAAGTATGTATCTGAAAAAATATCACATACTTTGATTGCACTGGAAATGTCAGATATTATATGATAAAACAGGTTACGCAAAAATAAAATGGGTTACGTGTATTTATTTCTGCGCAACCAATAAATGGGTCACACAGATTTTCAATTATCAGAGACCGGACAAACATATGTAATAAAAAATTAATATCATATGACAGTGCATGCATTTATAGTTTACATTGTAAGTGTATTTAGAATTACACTGTGTTAAAACAATAGCAGTACAAAATGGAATTGTTCCACAAATAAAACAAACCTGTTAGTAATTAAAGGGACATACCCTAGTTTTTAAACACTAACACATATGTTTGATTATATTATAACCATTTTTGACAACTTAAAGCATACTTTAGTTAGATTTTATTGTTTAGATCATCAATTTCCGTACATTCAAAGTGTTTTTGGTCATCCTGGTGTTTTTAATATCACAAAATGCATTCCTCATATTTTTTTAAATGCACATGTGTCTGAGAAGTAACATCTATGGAGTCAAGTTTTAGTCTATTTTTAGAGGGTATTACACTATTTCACAGTCACAAATTCATGTTTCACTCAATTGTAACTTTATCCAAATGTGTAACAGGTTTGTAGATTAGCTAAACTTAGTGTTAATTAATTTTCATGGGTTAAAACTAGGGTATGTCCCTTTAATAATAATTAAGGTAGGTCAACAGATATAATGATTTAAATAAGATAAAACTGTCAACAGAATATGGTTAAACAAAAGTAAAATATATTTATTATGGTAAGCACTCTAAGTATAATACAGTAGCTGCAAATATAATTTCTTGAGCAAGTCCTTTTGTTCAGGATTCTAAAAGAAAATCAATTCTTGGGGCGAGCTTTAGCGAACTACATGGATTGATTTTACTGAGAAGAGTGTCAGAAACATGATTCTCAAGGAAGTCAATTTTAGGGGCGAGCAATAGCAAACTACAAGGATTCATTTTATTGAGAAGAAGAAAGGAAAGCAAATGTTTTAATCAGCGACCCACTCAAAAACACAGTTTATTTATGGTTACATATATATGGCATATTGAACATATGGTTAAGGACTACACAGATATTGAGAGAAACCCAATGTCGCCACTTCATGGGCTACTCTTTTCGATTAGCAACAAGGGATTTTTTGTTTGCACCATCCCACAGACAGGATAGCACATACCACAGCCTTTGATATACCAGTCGTGGTGCACTGGATGGAATGAGAAACAGCCCGATAGGCTCACCAATGGGGATCGATCCCAGACCAACCATGCAGCAAGTGAGCGCTGTACCACTGGGCTAAGTCCCGCTCCTATTGAGAAGAATGTTAGAAATATTTTCTAGTGTGATTAGTCTTTTTTAATTTGAGTATAATTATTATACACAATTTAATGGATTTTATTTCTGTACTGTGATCTCAGCTTGTATATATACTCACAGAAACAGAGTTCTTACACTTAAAAAACCCTTTAAAATCCTAAATTTCAAGGACATTCCAGGATTTTCAGGATGATTAAGAACCCTAAGAAAACTGTTTGTCTGCATGTATTGCATAACATCATGATTTGACTAAAATGACAGATTTCAACTATTTATAAACAGTACAGTTAAATTACAGATTTCAACTATTTATAAATTGTACATGCAGTTGGTTTGAGATTATTTTATTTAGTATTTTATACAATATCAAGATTGAACTAAAATTACAGATTTCAACTATTTATAAACTGTACAGCTGGTTTGAGACTATTTTATTTAGTATTTTATACAATATCATGATTTAACTAAAATTACAGATTTCATCTATTTATAAACTGTACAGTTGTTTGAGACTATTTAATTTAGTATTTTTTACAATATCATGATCTAACTAAAATCACAGATTTCAACTATTTACAAACTGTACAGTTGTTTAAGACTATTTTATTTAGTATTTTATGCCATATAATAATTTAACTAAAAATTATTTTAAGGTATTTGCTCAAATTACAAATATTTCTGATGTTAGTAGAAGTTCTGTTCATCAACAAAGATTAAAATATAAATATATATATATATATATATATATTCAGCAATATTATATCTTGATCCAAACATGCAGTTTTATTTCAATTTAATTATTGCTCAGTATAGGGGGCACTTTACTACTCCAGTCTCTCACACAATAATAATCTATATTTGTGTGATGGCCCATAAAGGAAAAGACAACTAAATAGACATATATAGACAATTAGTTGACAAGAAAACACTGAAAGGAAAACTGACAGAGAATATGGAATATATACGATAGTTACCTGGACTATATATACATATATACATCCTACCTTTTTGTTTCCACCCCCTGGATTATGTTTTGCATTATCCAGAGAGCCCACTTTTGATTCCACCTTCCAGTCTAGTTTCTTTGTTTCAATCTGTTAAATAATAGCTCTTTCATCAAGGAAATGGTTTATTTAACGACACTCTCAACACATTTTATTTACGGAAGAAAAAAAGTTTTATTTAACAACACACTCAACACATTTTATTTACGGTCATATGGCGTCGGTTTATTTACGGTTATATGGTGTCGGACATACATGTACGGTTAAGGACCACACAGATATTGAGAGAGGAAAGACGGTGTTGCAACTTCATGAGCTACTCTTTTCTAATTAGCAAAAAGAGATCTTTTATATGCACCATCCCATAGACAGGATTGCACATTCATTTCATTTCAACTTATTTTCGTGCTTATATCCAATTAAGGTTCAAGCACGCTGTCCTGGGCACACACCTCAGCTATCTGGACTGGTTGTCCAGGACAGTGGGTTAATTGTTAGTTGGTTAGTGAGAGAGAAGAGGGTGTAGTGGCCTTACACCTACCCAATGAGCCCTTAAGAACTCGCTCTGGGCTGGAGCCGGTACCGGGCTGCGAACCCTGTACCTACCAGCCTGTAGTCCGATGGCTTAGCCACTACGTCACTGAGGCCGGTTTGGATTGCACATATACCATGACCTTTTTTGTACCATTCGTGGTACACTGGCTAGAGTAAGAAACAGCCCAATGGACCCACTGAAGTGGATCAATGCCAAACTGACTGCGCTTTAAACGAGCACTTTACCACTGGGCTACATTTAGTCTCCCCTTTTTCATAAAGTGATTGAAAACTGACTTGATAATCTTGATATCTTCGTGGCAGCCTATAACATTGCTCACATTCAAATGAGTAATAATTAATTCACGCACTGAATACTCTGAATAGATATTCTGCATTCTGTCATGTCATGTCATAGGGTTTAACGTGCACATTCAGAACAAACTGTTGTAGCGCACGCCCGTCATGGGCGCAAGAGCTTGCGAAGCAAGCTCTTTCGTCCAAGACAGCTTCTGCATTCTTTAAGAAAGATGTATTTGTAGAGAATTGTCATAACATTAAAGGCATATTGCCACAGATCACTGACCTATTTAATGGTCTAACAAAGTATTACCTGAACAAAAAAAAATTGATTTGTCAATAAATGTACTTTATTCAACCATCTTCATAACCACCATACTCCATTTATTAATGATATTTTGTAAAAAATTATTGAATTATGGTAATGGTCCATAATTCAAAAACTAAAATTGCCAGGAGGGTTGGCATGAATTTCATTCCATCGTGGTTCAGTTAAGGTGATGCAATAGCTAGATTTGATTTCCAACATTTAATGTAATATTTATTTATTATAAATTTTTTTAGAAATAAGGTTCTTAAATCTGTAAAAGTATGCCTTTAATATTAATTCTACAGTCAGTGTGTTATTACAAGGTGTTAATGTTGCATGTCTGGTGCTATTACAGGTCACGTTGATCTTTGTTTAATAAGGAAGGATTAATTAGGACATAACCATATAAATGTTTTAGATTTGGGGGTGTTATTGTTCCGCAAATGTTATTTTTGACCAATCAAAATTTTAAAACATTTATCCTGTTACCTTTGGTATAAAAATGTCTAAAACAGACAGAAATATTTATGTGCAAAGTGTACTGTCTCAAGCAGGAATAAGCTTTCTAAATAATCCACTTCAACAGCTCAAAAGCAACTAAACATTTTGACACAGCGATGTGTTAAATTATTTTATACACTCAGAACATGCAAGCAGATTTTGTTTTATATTCAGATTTGCCATGCATTGCAATTGCACTCAGCAACAATTTACAAAACAAAAACAATTATTGATGATTTGTTGCTTGGATTTTGTTTTACATTCAAATTTGCCATGCACTGCATTCGGCACCAATTTAAAAAACAAAAACAATTATTAATGATTTGTTGCTTGGAAAGTAATACCTTCTTTTAAAAAATTTATAAAAAATAAATATTTGTTGCTTGGAAAGTAATACCTTTTTGTCTCCACCTCCTGGCTTATGGCGAGCATTGTTTAAGGATCCAACTTTTGAAGTTACTTTATCTACCACAATTTTCTTTGTTTCAATCTTCACGTTACCACCTCCTACACAAAAAAAAGAAAAGAAAGTCTAACAGAATGACAAAGAGAAAGATAAAATGACTGCAAATTAGGGATGTAACGAACACACATGGAGGAGAATATGATACATACCATGATTTTGAGGTGACAAATACAAACATGAATTCACATCCATGAATACAAAAGTGAACAGTATTGTGGGGGGTTTCAAAGTAAAAACTGATAATCATCTACTCCGACAGCACCTGTATTGTATAAAAAAGGACTGGTATATGTGCTTATCTACTACAAAACCGGTCTAGACATAAAAACAATTGAATTGGTATTGTGTTTTGGTTAGTGTGAATCAGGAACACAAATAGTGCAGTTAGCATATACAGGTATGTATTAGTGTATTTGGTAGTGACGAATACAAATGTAACTATGATAGAGATTGCTGTTCGGTGCAAAGAATATTTAAGTATATTGTTACACCTCTACAGTTTACTGCAAACTGGTATTCAACAAGCAGTGTAACAGTTATAGTTTGAAATTTTATTTGTAAAACACATATAAAAAGGCAAATTCAGCTGATGGTACAGCACTATGAAACTATATTATTTAGTCATAACTGAATTATTTTGTCTTATAACTGTGAATTATTTAGTCATAACTGTGAATTATTTTGTCTTGTAACTGTGAATTATTTAGTCATAACTGTGAATTATTTTGTCTTATAACTGAATTATTTAGTCATAACTGTGAATTATTTAATCATAACTGAATTAGTTTTTCTTATAATTGTGAATTATTTAGTCATAACTTAATTATTTAGTCATAACTGTGAATTATTTAGTCATAACTGAATTATTTAGTCATAACTGAATTATTTTGTCTTATAATTGTGAATTATTTAGTCATAACTTAATTATTTAGTCATATAACTGTGAATTATTTTGTCTTATAACTGTGAATTAATTAGTCATAACTGTGAATTATTTTGTCTTATAACTGTGAACTATTCTTTCATAAATATGGTAACTGTTAATTAGTATGTCACAATATAATTATTTTATCATAACTGTAAATTATGTTGTAATTGAATTATTCTACCATAATTATGATTATTCTTTATAACTGAATTATTCTGCTATAACTGTTAATTATTGTGATAGTGACAGATTTTGTAAATAGTTTTACTATTTGTGCCTTGTAGCAAGTCTAGGTAGTATTTTATTATTTATTAGCCAGGTATTGTGACATGGATGTTTTATCTGCTACATTTGCATCACAACTTACATTCCAGGCTATATATTTGTTGGCTACTGGGTTTATTGCACGTTACATTATCACTTACATATAACCGTTTTATTAATTAACTATACAATTATACTTGTTGATATTGAGCATTAATGTGCATTCTATATGGATGACTATGCCTACCAGACCAAATGACTTAAGAAGAAAATATCTTGTTCCTATGTTTGCGAAAAACAATTAAATACTAGATCAAACGTGTGTCCTCCAGTATTATGTCGTTTCTGTAATTGTGTCATAAAACAGACCTACAGAACAATAGTCTCCCTTGTCAAGACTGCTAATGACATCATCACGAAGTCCGAGTCCTTTAAAGTGGGGAAGCAAAAGGTGTTGTTAACTGTACAAACCTGGTTTGTGTGTTATCTTGTCCTTTGAGCCTACTTTGCTGGTCACATTAGAGACGTCTGGTTTCTTATTCACAATCGCCACCTGTTGGGTAAAAACAAAACTAACAATATATATGAGACAACTCATGATGATCAAAACCTTCACTACTGTGTATGCTTAATTAACGAATATCTATACCTATATATATAAACAGATCACCAACACTCATGTCTCCTCCCTCTGGTTTGTGAGTGATCTTGTCTGTTGTCTGTATGTGTTGTCTGTGCATTGTCTGTGTGTTTTGTGTGTGTGTTGTGTGTGTGTTGTCTGTGTGTTGTGTGTGTGTGTGTTGTCTATGTGATTACAGATCACCAACACTTACATCTCCTCTGCCTGGTTTGTGAGTGATCTTGTCTGTTGTCTGTGTGTGTTGTCTATGTGTGTTGTCTGGGTATTGTCTGTGTGTGTTGTCTGTGTGTGTGCCTGTGTGTGTTCTCTGTGTGTGTTGTCTGTGTGTGTTGTCTGTGTATGTAGTCTGTGTATGTTGTATGTGTGT
>JAECMU010124056.1:0-17088 GCA_016106625.1 Dracogyra subfuscus
CGTTAATCCGTCCATCACACACATATTTCAATCTGTCTTTACGTTAATTCGTCCATCACACACATATTTCACTCTGTCTTTACGTTAATTCGTCCATCACACACATATTTCAATTTGTCTTTACGTTAATCCGTCCATCACACACATATTTCACTCTGTCTATTCGTTAATTCGTCCATCACACACATATTTCACTCTGTCTTTACGTTAATTCGTCCATCACACACATATTTCAATCTGTATTTACGTTAATTCTTCCATCACACACATATTTCAATCTGTATTTACGTTAATTCGTCCGTCACTCACATATTTCAATCTGTCTATCCGTTAATTCCTCCATCACACATATTTCAATCTGTCTATCCGTTAATTCGTCCATCACACATATTTCAATCTGTTTATCCGTTAATTCGTCCATCACACACATATTTCACTCTTTCTTTACGTTAATTCGTTCATCACACACATATTTCACTCTGTCTTTACGTTATTTCGTCCATCACACACATATTTCAATCTGCCTTTACGTTAATTCGTCCATCACACACATATTTCAATTTGTCTGTCCGTTAATTCGTCCATCACACACATATTTCAATCTGTCTATCCGTTAGTTCGTTCATCACACACATATTTCAATCTGTCGTTACGTTAATTCGTCCATCACACACATATTTAAATCTGTCTTTACGTTAATTCGTCCATCACACACATATTTCAATTTGTCTGTCCCTTAATTCGTCCATCACACACATATTTCAATCTGTCTTTACGTTAATTCGTCCATCACACACATATTTCAGTTTGTCTATCCGTTAATTCGTCCATCACACACATTCATTCATTTATACATCCACGCATTCAGCAATCAACTCGTCGATCGGTCTGTCCATCCTTCGTCTTTCCACCCATGTATTCATCCATTTCGATACGTGTATTTTTTTCCATTAAATACAATGGTATGTATAAGGACATTGACTTTGCTGGGGAAATAAATCCATGAAAATCAATACATTATGAGAGTAAAAACCAAATGACCAGGACAGCACCTGTGGCCGTGGTGTAATGACAGCGCGTGGCAGTAATGCAGCGCTCGACGTCAGGTTGCCGCCGTCAGTGAGTGTTGATCGCAGAGATAAATACACACTATTAGGTCTCAACAACCAACTGTTAGGACACTGCTACAGCTTCGTGGTTGTCTGACAGCCTGGTCTGGTAGTTTCCTTTAGCCGTTATATTAAGAGATCACAGATGCAGAGAGTGAGAGAAGAATAACAAACCGATGCTCAAGTCTGTCATGCAAATCAAAACAACTGTATATTGCACATACTCGCACTTCTGTAGAAAGAAAGAAACAAAGAAAGGAATATTTTCTTTAATGACGCACTCGACACATTTTATTTACGGTTAGACATATGGTTAAGGACCACACAGATACTGAGAGAATAAACCCACTGTCGCCATGTCATGGGCTACTCCTTTTCGATTAGCAGCAAGATATCTTTTATATGCACCACCCCACAGACAGGTTAATACATACCACATGCCTTTGATAAACCAGTCGTGGTGCACTGGTTGGATGAGAAATAGCCCATCTCTGTGGATGTTCCGTGGTATTTATGCAAACCCAATATGACTATCTATACGAGAACAATGTGTCTAAATACTGTTTCTCAAGTTATTTTTATATCAGACTCAACACAATATAATACCAGATGTTTATAAACGCTAAGCCTATCTTACCCCTTATATACACCCATCAAACACTACACAATCAATGAATGTCAAACCTATTCTTATTATATAAACGTACTTAAACGTATGGAAAGAAAACAAGTAGCTAGTGCACCAGTGATGTATTATAATCCTGTGCAGGCTGGTAGTATGTCTATAAATACCATCCTTCCAACATGTTGTCGTCAGGATGAAGAGCCATGTCTACGGCGGTCGGCTTCCCGCGGCTTATGTCATCATTCAGGAATAATATCTCTGGCCAAATGAGCTGTTAGAGCATGTTAGACATTTAGTAGCAAAGGGTCTTGAGTTATGGACAAACAAGTCATACATTAGTCTGAACCCAATCTTCAGTTACGGAAAAAACACGCTAGACGGTCTCTCGGGACACCTATTATGAAGGTAAATCCGTTAACGTTGCACGTTCGTATTTCTGCACTAGTCCGTGTCCAAGGGCCGTCATGACACGTTGTCCGCCTAATTCGTCCGTAAATTACTATCATGACTTTCGTCTTTGACAGAGTATCCACTTTCCGCGATGGTGTATGTTAAATACGGTCTCAACAACCCTGGAAGCAGTATTGAACATTTCTTATTTGTCAACACAAGGGGACGAATGAAGCCTGCTTTTGTTAAACGCAGATGTTTAAGCATTGTAAATGTATGTAGTTAAGCGCGTGTCAGACATAAACAGGTGTTTAAGCACTGTAAATGTATGTAGTTAAGCGCGCGTGAGACATAAACAGGCTTTAAGCATTGTAAATGTATGTAATTCAGCGCGTGTGAGACATAAACAGGTGTTTAAGCATTGTAAATGTATGTAATTAAGCGCGTGAGACATAAACAGGTGTTTAAACATGGTAAATGTATGTAGTTAAGCGCGTATAAAATATAAACAAGTGTTTAAGCATTGTAAATGTATGTAATTAAGCGCGTGAGACATAAACAGGTGTTTAAGTATTATAAATGTATGTAATTAAGCGCGTGAGACATAAACAGGTGTTTAAGCATTTTAAATGTATGTAATTAAGCGCGTGAGACATAAACAGGTGTTTAAACATTGTAAATGTATGTAGTTACACGCGCGTGAGACATAAACATGTGTTTAAGCATTTTAAATGTATGTAGTTAAGTGCGTGTGAGACAGACAGGTGTTTAAACATTGTAAATGTATGTAGTTAAGCGTGTGAGACATAAACAGGTGTTTAAGCACTGTAAATGTATGTAATTAAGCGTGTGCGACATAAACAGGTGTTTAAGCATTGTAAATGTATGTAGTTAAGCGCATGAGACATAAACAGGTGTTTAAACATGGTAAATATATGTAGTTAAGCGCGTAAAAGACACGCATAATAATAACGAAAACCCCACCCTGCGCAAAAGGTAATAAACACCCCCTCCCCTATAAAAAAAAATATATATATAATAATAAAAATAACAGCCCACATCAGTGCTCTACCCCCACCCCCTTCTAAAACAAACCTCAATCTTAAAGGCGCATGCTCTAGTTTCAGCGTAACAAAATGGACACCAAGTTTAATTGATCTAGTCACCTGTCACACATTTCGATAAATTTATAACTGAGTGAAGCTAAATCTGTGACGTTGAAACAAGAAGCTCTTCTCGACTCTAAGAACGCTACTTCTCAGACGCACGTGCGTTTTTAAAAAATACATTTTGTGGTATTAGAAACACCAGGATGACCAGTTGTAAGGAAATGATTAATCTAAACAATAAAATTTTTTATATGTAATGTTTGATTTCAATGATCATAAACGACTCTAATAGTGAACAATATGACTTAGTGTTTAAGAATTAGGGAGTGTCCTTTTAATGGAAGCAATATTCTTAAAAATAAACGTACAAATGAGATGCGCTTTATTAATGTGACAAATGTAAGAAGTGGAATTCTTAACATACGGGATTTAACCGTTCTTCCTGCAGGTATTAGCACTTCCTGGTATTAGTGAACATGTGCTTCACATGAGATATTGATTTAAAAAAAACTCCCACTTGTGACAAACCTCAAAACGGCGCATCATTGTGTGGGCTTTACGCGCTCATTGATTGGGGTTTAACAACGTATAAAAAAGTAACTAATGAAAGTTAAAACCAGCGAGGCAGACGACAAAGGAACTTCTAGTGCCTCTGAAAGTGTGCTATATTAGCACCGTACTGGAAAATATATGCCATACTGGAACTGTCATCGAAAGGGCACGTTAAATTATCACTGAAAAAAAAACCCCGTATGATATGGCGGCACTAATCTATCTAGAAGGTATGCTGTGTTGCTATAGAAATGACGCAAGCCAAAACCCTTTTCCTGACGCCACCCACGTTAAGCAACCATTTATTTGCGAAGCCTGTTTAACATTATTTCATACGGTCTGTGATAGAACAGTGCATCTCTTCAAATAATCTACTATGAATCATATATAATTAACCTTCAGTTATATTCAGTGGCGATCTGTCTCAAGAAACCACTTACAAATATTTATTACGATATTATATTTTGTCCGTATGCTCGATTGATTCAACGCTGTTGGCAACTATTAGAACTAGATGTTGCGATATTAGCACCGAATCGTATTCTCGGTGGGTAGTGCTAAAACATTCAACTGATGCGTTATTGATCCCCGTCGGTTGACCCATTTCTCCTTCCGGCCAATGCACCGAGACTGCTATATCAAAGGCCATGGTAGGTACCATCCTGTCTGTGGGATGATGTATATAAAATATCCTTTGCTACTAAGCTATTTTCAACGACTACAATAACAGAACAATAGTATTAGATCCCCCCCCCCCCCCCGCCTTTAATAATGATTACAACTGATTAGAATATGTGCAATGCATTGCAGGATATACTGAAATTTGTGGTCGTTATCGTAAATACTTGCCAGTCGTTTAGTACTAAGTGGACCTTAACATATGTAGATGCATACACAGCAGACTTCAAGTGCTCGGTTAGGAAGGAAATGTTTTATTTAACGACGCACTCAACACATTTTAATTACGGTTATATGGCGTCGGACATATGGTTAATGACCACACAGATATATAGAGAGGAAACCCACTGCGTCACTACATGGGCTTTCGATTAGCAGCAAAGGATCATTTATATGCACCATCTACAGACAGGATATATCAGACGCGTTCCATTGGCTGGAGCGAGAAATAGCCTCATGGGGATCGATCCCAAACCGACCGCGCATCAAGCGACCGCTTTACCATTGGGTAATGTCCCCCCCTCCCGCTCGGTTAGGGGTTATTGGGCTATTTCTCGTTCCAGCCAATGCACCACGACTGGTATATCAAAGGCCGTGGTAATGGAAAAATGTAGCGTGTTTACTCTCTAAAACTATATATGAGAATAACCCAATGTTTGACATCTAATAGCCGATGATTAGTAAATCAACATGCTCTACTATAGTGGTAAAGCATTCACCCGATACGTGATCGATTCACGTCGGTGGACCCATTGTGTTATTTCTCATTGCCAGTGCTCCACAGTTGGCGTACCATCATTAAGTGATTATACAAATCTGTTGCTGCAAAGTGAAAAAGAGTAGCTATCTGTGTGGTCCTTAACCATATGGTGTGCGCTATGATCAACCTATTACAAACAGCGCTACCGTTACATGCCGTACAGTACGTAATTGCTATGTATAACGTACAATGACTTCATATAATGGGGGAGGGGCGGGGCGTAGCTGAGTGGTACAGCGCTCGCCTGATGTGCTATCGATTCCATTGGGCTATTTCTCGTTCCAGCCAGTGCTCCACAACTGGTGTAACAAAGGCCGTGGTGTGTACTATCTTGTCTGTGGGATGGTGCATACAAAACAGATCACTTGTTGTTAATAAAAAAAGAAGCCCACGAAGTGAGAACAGCGGGATTCCTCTCTCAGTATCTGTGTTGTCCTTAACCATGTCTTACGCCATATAACCGTAAATA
Organism: Dracogyra subfuscus; assembly: GCA_016106625.1. Taxonomy (NCBI): domain Eukaryota; kingdom Metazoa; phylum Mollusca; class Gastropoda; order Neomphalida; family Peltospiridae; genus Dracogyra; species Dracogyra subfuscus. Next base: position 5,693 of record JAECMU010124056.1, read on the forward strand.
CAACGTGTCGCGTTCGTTGTTAAATAAAACATTTCCTTCCTTCATATAATGCGGGTTTCTTTTCTAATAATATACGTAAACTTTATCAAATGTTTGACATTTTAAGAAATAAATTAAAATGATATGCCTTCCTATTTGCCACCGTCATCACGAGTACGTAAATACATCTTGCAAGTGCAATATTAGTAAGTGTGAACATTCAGTTATTCTTCCCATGCAGCTAAAGCAAAGAAAGGGCCACATGTCTTAAAAGGGTTGTACGGGTTTTGCTGAAGTTAAAAATGTTGTCGAGGAAAAAAACCTTTTTAACCGATTAAATATATTTTTCGTCATACACAATAATATTAATGGATATATATTAAATAGGTTTTTTTATTATCCTAGTATATCTGTTAGGTCAAACTTCATTTTACTTTCTAATATATACAATTCTGTACGTACAAAATTATTTGGAGACCATATCCAGTTTAGACTACAAAAAAAAGTTCAAGTCTATGAGAAACAGACTGAATATACAGAAAGTGATATTCTAGATAATACAAGATTTTATTACTCGGAAACATTTTACAACGTAGCAAACTGGGGATAGTGCCTTTAAGACACACCGAATAGTATCAACGTGTGTCTAATCTATAAAGTCCTCATGTAAGGTAGGAGGTTCTCTTACACAAATCAGTTCTCATTGCCGATACTGTTAACAATTTCTTATACAAGTGATATTAGAAAAGCACTAAATAAAGCGATACACATATAAGATTGAGACGCCTGTATTTAAGCAACCTACACAAAAATAGGATGTCATGTGACATTTAAGATGCTATTACAAGACTTATTTGTATTATTAATCCCGAGTTTTGCAGAAAATCTGATCCATTTTCACGAAACAATATACTGGTTTCAATCTGTAGTATAAACTGAAAACCCCTAAATAAAATATATATTAGTTATTGTAACTATATATTAGCATCATATAAACAATGTCACATATTATTACAAATCAAGAGTATTTGTATTTTACATTTTGTGGAACAGCTTTCTTAAAAACAGCATAAACCTGATATTTAACCTCCAGCACTTATTACAGTTCTATCATTCTCCGTTGAAATCTACAATCTGTTTCACAATCACACTGTACATGCTAACCTGCTGGGCTTTCGTGACAAACGTGTAACCTGAATACCCGCAGACGAAATTAATATAAACATTTGAGCCTAAACGAGGAAAGTACTATTAGTACTACTACAGCAGTGCACCCGTGCTGTATTACAGCGAATACACGCGCAAAGAGACAGGGTGTCACAGGTGTGCTATGCTGTATTACAGCGAATACACGCGCAAAGTGACAGGGTGTCACAGGTGTTCTGTGCTGTATTACAGCGAATACACGCGCAAAGTGACAGGGTGTCACAGGTGTTCTATACTGTATTACAGCGAATACATGCGCAAAGTGACAGGGTGTCACAGGTGTTCTGTGCTCTACGAGATTTGAGAAGATGTTAATCTACAACCAGTGAAATTGCTAGTCATGTCATGTCATAAGGCTTTACGTGCACATTCAGAACACGTTGTTATAGCGCACGCCTGTCCTGGGCGCAAGAGCCGGCCTTGGTCGGCTCCCCCGTCCAGGACAATCGCTAGTTGCAGGCTGATTATTATATATCGCATGGGGAGTTCGCTATACCACAAAGAAAACCCCCAAAACTAGTTTTTTTTTTATTTAGTGTTATTAAATAGACACGTGCGGTATTCCCTGTTCACAGATATATTGCCGTTTTATTCCCTCAGTCCGATTATTGCCGTGTTTTTATTGGGAAGCCGGAGTTTAACGATATTTTTATTGACAGAAGCGGCACTCAAATGGTATGTCTGGAGACCAGCCATGTTTAACAGGACCCTGAATATGGAAATCAAAACGGTCAAAGCAAACACTCAACACAACCAATGAGATAGTTCCATCGGCCAATGAAATAGTTCAAAATGGCCAGCAGTATTTTTGGAAGACTGATTGTTGCAGACTTCCCAGACTTCATGTAAATAATTTGTTTCATTTTATAGAAAACAAAAGCTGAAGTGATTAGGAAATAAAATTCCAACTACTTTTTTGTGCACTTTAAAATACACTCGGTGCAAATATATAGAGGATGGTATGCATACTATAGTACGAAAACGACGTTCACCGCTGGGAAGGACTATAATTTGTGATCAAATGATTTACCATGCAACCATGCTGCCTTTTGACCTGATAACCCCTACCTAATAATTCGAAGAGTTATCATGTCACTAGACTTTGAAATATAATTAAAGTATTTTATTTAAAATTTGGAAACATATAACGTTTAGGCTGGCTATGCCATTCCCAAGATGCTTTTGGGCACCTGCTATCGTCCGACTTCCGGGAGTAGTTTCTACACGATCAAATTAACAGATTTTATACCGCTTTTGACTGAAACATATCACAAAAATATAACTTGAAAAGGTTGCATGATAAAAGTAAATACCAGGTTACTACGTTTTGATATCGTGGTTATTTGGCTCGGTCCGATAACGGTGTAACAGACTCATTGAAACTCGGTTTTCACACATCACTTGTTGACATAAAAATCGTATTCGAAAAACATGAAATAGCCTTTATTTATTGTAATCACTGCAAAATAAAAATTCTCAATACAAAATTCTTTACTCATGGTAGCATGTTGTTGAAAACAAAGTGTGCTCATTTATTTTAGACTGAATAAACACAGGGGTACAGTCTTTGAAATGATAAATAATGGCGAGACAAACGGATTATACGGCACCGACTGTGGATACCAAATCAGATACAGAAGAACAATAACAGTTTAATGATGAGCGCAGCGCCCGGTAAATTGACAGTTTGAGACGAACCAGAACTTGATCCACTGTAACACGTAACATCTGGATAGAGGACGGACAAACTGACTACAGGCGGCGAAATCCAAATAATTACTTAAACTACTGTTTTCAACTCTTATACACATGTGCGGGTTTATTTTAGAGTGCCAACGATTTGCCTTAACGCTAGTTTTATTTCGTGTTTTGAGACACTTTAAAGTAACGTTGCTATAAACATCCACATTCCTATCCCTTATTATGTATAAAACAGTGATAGTTTATCACGTTAATGTATGCTGGTACGAGCCGAATAAATATAACCGTAAACAATATGAGTTGAATGCGTCGTTAAATAAAACATGTCTTTCTTTCTTTGAGCCGTATAACTATACTGATAATAAAACTATCTTATCGCATCGTTATACATTAGTCTAAATAAGGCGGATGCAATAATTATCTGGACAAACCAATTAATGTACCCCACCCCTACTGATTGTGAAGGATCATCCACCACAGTTGGTCCACTGTCGGAGTTCCCTGCAGGTTCGCCACATTTTGGTGGAGTGCAATCATCCGAGAGAATCTAGAAATTATATACTTGGTAGGAGAGATGTAATGAAATCACTTCAATTCGATCCTGAACTTGTGTTCAAAGTACTCAGATATACTGCACTTTATTCACCTACCTGTGATATTTGTGTTCAAATTACTCAGATATACTGCACTTTATTCGCCTACCTGTGATATTTGTGTTCAAATTACTCAGATATACTGCACTTTTTTCGCCTACCTGTGATATTTGTGTTCAAATTACTCAGATATACTGCACTTTATTAGCCTACCTGTGATATTTGTGTTCAAATTACTCAGATATACTGCACTTTATTAGCCTACCTGTGATATTTGTGTTCAAATTACTCAGATATACTGCACTTTATTCACCTACCTGTGATATTTGTGTTCAAATTACTCAGATATACTGCACTTTTTTCACCTACTTGTCATACTGGTATTTTTGCACAACCCTTTACTGTGTTTTAATTTAACTCTTGAGTTTTTATTGTGATTTTGAATGGATGAACGAATGTTGAATGACACCCCAACACAAACATATAAACATGGGTGTCACACATGGTAAGTATATGGAAATATTATTTATATAATTATGTAAAACCACAGTGTAGGGAGCTGTGGGGAAAAGTATAATACAATACATAAATCAAGGAAAGTATATATATATTAAAACTTTGTATAGAAGTCAAAGTGTTGTCGAAACTTTAAAACTAATTCTGGGTGGAAATTAAAACCGTTCTGTTGCCAACTATATAATTGCTCGCCGGCTTGAGATGATCACACTTCATCAAAATATGGCGCAGTCGGTGTATATTAACAATGTTCATCACTCCATTGTGTGCATTTAGCTACATTTGACCCCCAATAGCTGATGTAATGTCGTGCCGGGGTGTCGTTATACATTCACTGATTGTTTAACCCCCAAACCGAAACCATTATTTGTTTGCACCTTGATTTTATGTATTCTATTATACTTTTCCCTCACAGCTCCTTACACTAGTTTTACATATATTAATAAATAGTTTCATATACTTAATATTTGTGATAGCCGATGTGTATTGTTTTGCTGGAGTGTTTGTCGTTAAACATTCATTCATTCATTCCGAAACCATTAGTAGTTCAACTGTCATTTCCATGTGATTTCTTGTATAGTACATATTATACAAACATATATTGTACTGTTAGACATCGTTAGCCGTCTAAATATGAGCATGTACAATTTATTAACAACGTATTGAGTGCAAATACCTTTTGAAACCACTTCTAAACTATGGCCTTTTTACCAGTGCATTCTGCCTGTGGTTAAATCACCGCGCATTGCGTAATTCACCGAGATGATAGGTGCACTGTGCACACTGCACCATATATACTGATGCTCCTTGCTTCCTCCCCATGTATGCATTAAGACGACGGTTTCCTGTGTGACATATAGTTAGTACAATACGCGACACGAAGAACAAACGTGCAGACATTAAGACAAACCATGTTTTAAATGTGTGCATTACTCAGTATTCTTATTTAGTTTGAATTCGAAAGGATGGAATAATGAAGAGTGGTTTAAAGTAAACGTTTTTCATGGAAAACGTACATATTACTTGGAACAAGGTATGATCAAATAATACAACACAACAAGACATGTCCTATGGACACGGAGCATTGGTCCTTCAACAGAAAACAACATGGTTTTCACTTTTACACTAAAATAATATCATTTTCTCCAATTTGGGGATGCCTGCTTAAACAGACATGGCGCTAGAAATCGATCGGATAGTTTAAACATTAATGTATAATTATTATATGATACATTATAAATGATCCAATCTGAAAGACATTTCCTAAAATAAGAAATACCTTTATTATAATCAGTGGTCAGATAATCGGGTATTTACAGGTGAAAATTCGAGTACTGTTTTATTTAAGAATTTAGATTAGATCAGCAAATTGCTCATCTTCGATTTCCAGTACAATATACGTCACATTCGGGAAACAATCACAACTTTGTTAAAATACCTTTTTGACTCTATATTGTTCCGTGAAACGAGATAATGGTTTTGACATTCAGTTTATTGAAATTCAAATCGTGTTTCGTATCTCTTCTCGGAGACTCGATATGTTTCGTCGAGGCATCCATTCGAAGTAGACAGAAGGCGTGCAGACACATTCAAATGTGCATTCTCTACTAGGATTAAATATATTATTACCCAATATCTTTGAAATAAAAGGATAATTTTCTTCAATAATATGTGTAACATATAAATAGATAACACATACAACAGAACATAATAAATAAAGGTTAAAGCTGGCAAAGAGATTTGTAAGTGCAAATAGGAAAATGGCGATATTCGTCGAACGCAAAATCATATTCAGGGTTTCTGCCAGAGGGTAAAACGGTTATGACGCCATACCCCAATATATATACGTTTTAGTTAACCTTTTTCACAAAATTAATGACTCTTGTCATTACTGTATGATTTTTTTAAACCTAACCCTATTTTCTTTCTGTGGGAGGTAGCCCATTCCTCGTTGACTGTGGTTGCATTCAGTTCCATAGCGCCATGTCCATTCTTTCTGGCAGAAACACTGATAGTGTCTTTTGTATTTGCAAATTATGTATGATTGTGGCAGCGTCATTTTAATATACACTAAGAATCAAATTCATACTGTCATCCTCGTGACTTGTTTGTATAGGCACAAAAGAAAGATTCCGAACCCGTAACGTGCTGACAGAATCATGCAAATATACTTTTCGCCACTCCACATAATAACTTTGAGGATTACAAAATAAACAGATTAAAAGTTAGTTTGTTTTGTTTAACGACACCACTAGAACACATTATTAATTATCGGCTTTTGGATGTCAAATATTTGGTAATTTTGACATTGTTTTAGATAGGAAACCCGCTACATCTTTCCATTAGTAGCAAGGGATCGTTTATATGCACCATCCCAAAGACAGGATTGCACATACCACGGATTTCGATACAGAAGTCGTGGTTCGCTGGCTGAAACGAGAAATAGCCCATTGGACTGGGGAAAACCCATACAAACAAAACACTTTACATTAGGAAAAGTGTCAGTAATTTAAAAGATGATTATTGACATCTCGAGTCTTTGTAAACATCACTTTAGTCCAGTATTACGAATTTCTTCTTTTTGTTCTTTAAATGAATTATACTGGCGAGGCGCATAGCTATACAATTCGAACAAATAAATATAATTGTTTCGTTCTGGATGTTTTATGATTGTTTTACACGTTAAACCATGTTTCTATTAAGGCGACGACTTCGGACATACCATCTTCTGGTGGTCAACCACTGATATCTCGAACCGGAAAATCAGCACAAAACACTTTATCCGTGCGATATTCAGTTATAGTTAAAACTTGGGGTAATACTTGTGTGTTAATATATTTAACGCTCACAAAATATTTATACACGAATGTTGTATAATTAGTTCGGAAATATAAAGTACAAAAATAACCAACAATACTAGTACATCATTTAGCCGACAAATCTAAATAGGTGTATTTTCGTTTAGTTCCGATTTATTCCCGCTTTCCTTAATGATTTCACTTTTTATATCTAATTTATTAAAAATCAATACGTACTGCGAAACTATACGGTTCTTGAGAAAACAGATGTAATCAAAATGTTTTTTTTTAATGTAAGTTCAAATTACAAGATAGAATTATGTTTATGTTTGTAATGATACTATTTCATATAACACCTATTTGGTATTACAATGAAAATACTTATTTGATATGTTAAGTTTTTATTCGCAGATTAATTACTGCATTCTGGTTTTTTATATTCAGATATTTGATTTCCATTATTTCGGTTTAGTTTTTAATACAAATTCAAGTCTCCCCGCAGCAAGTCATTAGCGGAAACTGCCTGGATTGGTTAAACGTTAATTACAACTGTACAAGAAACAATTTTACTCAGAACACTTTCAATGAAATTGGCAATAGAAAACAGTGTTACTTTCTTTATTTCACGCTCAAGAACATGTTAATGGTTATTTTCTTCCAATGTCTTTCAAGCATTCATGTCTCCCTAATCTGAAAAATGTACACTGGCGTCACATGTTTTCGATGACATGGTTATTTGTCTAAGAGGTTTTTTTTCAAGGCCATGCTTTCTGCTTGTCGCAGTCATGTTAATGATTAGAAATACATGTTTGTTTTTATTCCGTTAGGTGAGATGAATCAGGTTTCCTTTCTGCTATTAAATACCCCATCGAACACGATATGCCAGTGGAAAACATAAAGGTAATTGGTATGAATATTTTCTTTCAGCGAGACGCCGCGTTTCCGTGTGGCCCGGATAATAACGGCATATCCAACAGAAGCAAGTTGATTCTTAGTTAATGCATCGCCCAACCACAACGCTTCAACGGAAAGCAGCGCTATCGACAATCACGATTCATAGTGTGAAGAAATCGTTATTAACAATCGCATCGTACATTGTCACCACAATAATATTAACATTCCTCGGGAAAAAAATATCGAAAAATCATTTCTTTAAAAAATATTTAAACCGTTTCATATATTTGTTTATATAAAAATGTTTCTGTCAAGCGTTCGAAAATAAAAATATATTTACTTCTGCTTTAATACTGAACGTACCTTGTGGGGATCCAGAAAGGTTAAAGAAGCACTAAAGTCCATCGTTAAAACATGTCATCCGGCCAATAGTCCGAGCTAACGTTAGAAATGTGTGGCCATTTCCAGCGCAGATATATTGCTACACAGCTGTGACGAGCGTACGACCAACAGTCGATTGCGCCAGCGCCGTGTGTGCGAGGCGGCCGTCAGTATCCGAGTTTTAATCTCCCGACCAATCAGAGTCAAGAGTTGAACACGTCTACGTCATGTCCTCCAGAGGTCCCTCAGATGGTCAAAGACAAGCACGGGTGACAACAGCCGCATTTCAGCTTCAACCAAACACCGGGAAGGACGGAAATGTAGCGCAGTCGACCAAAAGATTAAAGTATATTAAGAGTAGCAATCTCATCTTTCTTGTTGAACCCTACACTGGGAAAGACAGAACTATCTCAGGCTGGACCAAAGACTGCATGGTTTTAAAACTGCAGTATCACCTCACCATATTATATTAACTGATGCAAAATACAAAGACAACTAGTTTTATTCAACTCAAAATCTCGCATCACTAAATAGGGCAAACTATACGACTAGTTCTAATGCATGCGAGTGAATTGTTTTTGTCACAGCCAAGTCGAATGGGTATATAATGGTTGATTCCACGAATCTAGCTAATTCATAACGTAGCCCAGTGGTAAAGCGTTTGCTTAATGCGCGGTCGGTCTAGGATCGATCCACGTCGGTGGACCCATTGGGTTATTTCTTTCCAGAAAGTGCTTCATAACTGGTGTACTATCCTGTATGTGGGATGTTGCATATACATGATCCCTTGCTGCTAATTGAAAAGAGTAGCCCATGGAGTGGCGACAGCGTGTTTTCACTCACAATATCTATGTGGACCTTAACCATATGTCTGACGCCATATAACCGTTAATAAAAATAGCCGATGTATTTTTCGTGCTGGGGTGTCGTTAAACATTAATTCATTCATTCATTCCGTTAATAAAAATGTTTTGAGTGCGTCTCTAAATAAAACATTTCCTTCCCGTCTAATTCATTTTTTGACCGGTCTCGGTGGCGCAGTGGTTAGGCCATCGTACTACAGGCTGGTAGGTACTGGGTTCGGATCCCAGTCGAGGCATGGCATTTTTAATCCAGATACCGACTCCAAACCCTGAGCGATAACTCCGCAAGGCTCAGTGGGTAGGTGTAAACTACTTGCTCCGATCAATGATTCACAACTGGTTCAACAACGGTCTGTGGTAAGCGCAACTAAAAGATCCCTTGCTGCCTATCATAAAAGTGTAGTCTATGCGTCGACAGCAGGTTTCCTCTAAACAACCCCACAAAAAACCCAGTGTCAGAATGACTATATGTTTGACGTCCAATACCTGATCAGATAAAAAAATCAATATATTCTAATAGCGTCGTTAAAAAAAGACTTTACTTTAATCCATAGTCTATAGGAAGATGGCTAGCCCAAGGACAATACACGGTTTTTACCGCCACTTCCAGACAGGTTTACTAAATAAAAACTTAGCACATGACAGTGCTCATTGGAATACACACGTACAAGTCATTCGTCATGTTTGTAATAATTTGTTATATTAAGCTTAATTTTATATAAGACACTACAACATACTTGAACCTCAAATTATTAGAGCCCAGAAGATTGTACTTGAAACGTAGTTTGATATAAACCATGGTATCTCAAACTAATCTTAAAATACGCCATCCGATTGTACTGAAAACTTAAGTTAATATATCACATAGCACTTGAGAAATCATACCATTATGGATGCAATTAAAGTCCAAGGACACTGTCCCGGGCACATGCCTCATCTATCTGTCCAAGACAGAATTAGTAGCTAGAGAGAACAGGTGTAGTGGTCTTACACCTACCCATCGAGGCCGGTGGTTTGATCGTTACCAGTCTCGGAGTCCAAGACAGAACTAGTGGTTAGAGAGAACAGGGTGTAGTGGTCTTAACCTACCAATCGACGTCGGTGGTTTGATCGTTACCAGCCTCGGAGTCCAGGACAAAATTAGTGGTTAGAGAGAACAGGGTGTAGTGTTCTTAACCTACCAATCGAGGCCAGTGGTTTTGATCGTTACCAGCCTCGGAGGTGTGCTGGTTAATCCATCGGACTGGTAGGTAATGGGTTCGTATCTCGGTACCTGTTCCCACCCAGTGAGTTCAACCACTAATTGTCATAAGCATGGAAATAACTATATTTCATCGACTGAGCGGTTTGTAGTTCCCTCTTTAATCTTTGTATTGGAATCAGGACAGATTTGACCAAGTTCTGCAATACCAAAAGCGTACTTCTGCTTGACAAGGTTGACTATTGCATTTAGAACTTAAAGCCATACTATTACGCAGGGTATCGCTTAGTTCATATAAATAAACTCGAATGTAAATGCGCATTACTGAGTTTATACGGTCCAACGAAAGACCGAAAAGGACCGACGAAACACCGAAAGGGACCGACGAAACACCGAAATGGATGGAAGAAACACCGAAATGGACCAAACTTTTATTCTGTAAACAATTTACGGAACGTGTGTACAGTAGAAAAGCGATCCATTTTTTAAATATGTTTGACATATTATTTTAGTGTAATGTACTGCAAGAAAATGATATTGGAAAATGGCGTCTGACTGAAAAAAATATGACGTATCTGGTCTAAGGTTATAAATGGATGTGCAGACGGACGGATGGATGTCTTGATAGACGGGTGTGTGTATGGATGATGTGCGGATGGATTAACCATTATTGCATGAAAGAATATATTTGTTAAAGGATGCTTAAATGTGAATATATGGATTGATGGATAAATGATTGAATGGATGTATGGATGCATATATTTGTCCATGGATGGAAAAATGGACGTGTGAATGGATAGGTATATTGATGGGTGGATGGATGAACGGATAATTAGATGTGTGAAAGTAGAGATGTGTAAATAGATGTATGAGTGGAAGGATGTATAGATGGGTGGATGAATGGATGGATGTGGCTGGCTGGCTAGATGGATGGATGTGGCTGGCTGGATGTGGCTGGCTGGCTGGATGGTTGTTTTATTGGATGAATAGATGGATATGTGTGGCTGGATGGATGTGGCTGGCTGGCTGGCTGGATGGATGGATGTGGCTGACTGGCAGGCTGGATGTGGCTGGCTGGCTGTATGGATGGATGGATGTGGCTGGCTGGATGGATGGGTGGATATATGTGGCTGGCTGGCTGGATGTGGCTGGCTGGCTGGCTGGATGTGGCTGACTGTGGCTGACTGGATAGATGTGGCTGGCTGGCTGGCTGGATGTGGCTTGCTGGCTTGCTGGCTTGCTGGCTGGCTGGATGGATGGATGT
>JAECMU010124059.1:1796-14005 GCA_016106625.1 Dracogyra subfuscus
TATATATATATATACTGTGCCAAATAGGTTTAGCAATTACGTATAAGATATGAAATACAGAAAACCTGATTGGATATTGAATTTATTTGTACACATTATTTCATTGATACAGTATTTCTGACTATAGCCAGCAGTAACACGATGTCACGGTGGCAACGTCGTCACTTTAATGTCAACTGATGATACGGAGGTGTACATGTACCAAAATGTTGAGAGAGGCTCAATAATATGTATGTGCACCAGTAGCATTGATGACAGCAGTACATTGCAGTACATGCTTCTAATCAGACCATTAATCTCATGAACAGTAATTGCTGTCCATTCCCGGTCAAGAGCAATTTGTACGTCATAGACATTAAGGATATGAGGATGGTTTTCGCGTACCCTACGGCCCAGTAGGTCACATGCATGCTCAAATGGGGACAAGTCAGGGGACTTTGTTGGCTAGTTCAACATTTGGTTGTGGTTCTGCTCAAGAAGATTAGTGGTTAGCCTAGCGGTATGTGGTCTAGCGTTGTCATGTTGACACAGAAAACCAGGATGCTGCTGCAGGAATGGAATGACCACTGGTGTAATGATTCTGTCGCATTAAGGTTGAGCAGTCATGTTTCCGTAAATGAAAACGAGATCTGTTTTATCTTTGCCATGGATGCCGGCCCAGACTATGACGCTGCCACCACCATATCGGTCATGCTGAATGACGTTGTCTGCATCATATCGTTCTCCCTGTCGCCCCCATACACGATGCTTACCATCCGCAAACTGAACACAACGTTCCTGACTGTACCTATCTTCCCTTGGAGTAGTTAAGTGTGTTCTTCCAGAACTGGTGTCCATTATTACGATTCATATTTTCAAATCATAATTTGCCTATTGAGACGGGCAGATGGAAAATGTATCACTAAATAATCGAGTATGTAATAATTACGACATCGGAGATGAATTTCATTATATATTTACATGAATGTGTTTTGTAAGAATGAAAAAAAATCGCTATTTACCCGCTTTCTGTCAATCAAAACCAAATATATATAAATTGTATAAACTATTTAATTGATATCCTTAGAAAACCTTCTATATTTTGTAACTTAGTTATGGATACTTTCAAACCCTCTGGCTGATTTTCTGTGTATTTTTATATTTATGTATGTTACTGTACTTTCACCAACTTGTCATTACCGGGTATGTGTTAATTGTTCTATGTAAACATGTTCTTATATGCTATAGAATACGGCCTGAGTGTAAATAAAGTTCGGTCCAGTTCAGTCGATCTCGCACTTGACCAGTTTGGTGTACGCGGTTTTGGAGTCGTGATATGGTACTGTCATGAACACGAAAGTACTGAGCGACGTCGTGTACGCTTTGACCGGCGTTAAGCCGTCCCATTGCTTCATGACGTTGATTTTCCGTCAAGCCTGGACGCCGACCCATTATAATAGGATAAATTCTTCCTTTTGTGTTTTGGATAATGTTGGTTTCAATACATTCGTATTGCACACGTTTCTGCGATAGCACGAGCGCACCGCGTTTGCGGTGTGCGATATGGCAAATGGTGATATTTTCATTACCCAAAGCGACTTGGCATTTGCAGCTAACATGTTACCAAGTTGTATCACTTTATTTTAATTTATTTGGAAGCAACAGTCATTTACAAAATCTTGCTAAACGTTTTCTTGGTTAAGTATATTTTATGTACAAAAAACATATTTGTCATGCAATTAATAGTTGAAGTCTCTGTTAGTCGATACCATCTTAAAAAGTGCAGCAATCTCAGGAATGTCCCTTTAAGTACAGGAATCAAATAACAAAACTATAAGTACTGATAAAAAGAACCATTTTAAGTGGTCGTGCGTCTGACAAAAATATTAATACTTTTAACAGTACATTATGTATATAAATAATATATACACAAGTGTGTTTCTTTTTCCATTTGTAAGTTAATATCTATTAAATTATTAAAGGAAATGAAAGGAAATGTTTAATTTATCGACGCACTCAACGCATTTTGTTTACGGTTATATGACGTCGGGTATATGATCTGTCAGGTAAAGTGAAAAAAAAAGAAAGAAAGAAGTGTGTTATTTAATGACGCACTCAACACATTTTAATTATGGTTATATGGCGTCATACATATGGTTAAGGAACACCCAGATTTTCAGAGGAAACCCGTTGTCTCCACTTCATAGGCTACTCTTATGTCGATTAACAGCAAGGGATATTTTATTTGTGCTGCCCACAGGCAGGATAGCACAAACCAAGACCTTTGTTGAGCCGGTTATGGATCACTGGTTGGTACAACTGGTTTACACCTACCCAATGAGCATTGCGGAGCACTCAGTCAGGGTTTGGAGTCGGTATTTGGATTAAAAACCCCATGCTTTGACTGGGATCCGAATCCAGTACCTACCAACCTGTACACCGGTGGCCTAACCACGACGCTGTAAAGTGAGAGCCGAGACTCGTATGTGAATAACCCGTCTCCATTGGGCCAAGTGACTCTGATTTGGTGTATGTGCAATCTAATTAAAATTGGCTTCACTATTACATGTGGATATAACAGCAGCTGATGGAGCTCATGTCCAATTGACATTTCATTCCACCATTCAACACTTTACTTGCAAAATCATGTCAGTCATTTGAACATAATTTTAAAACATTTGAGTTTATGCCGAGGGTATACAAAATGATTCTGGTTAATATAATACAGAGTTTATTACTGCACTTTCCACCCTGTGTTTTTGGTGTTTTTTGTTTGTTTGTTTGTTTGTTTGTTTTTTGCTGTTTTTTCTTTTTTCAATTTTAAAATAGACCAACAAGTTCGCCTATTGCATTAATAGTTTCGACCGATGTTTTTGGAATGTGTATGCTCCCGAATAACGTTATGAAGGGCGATTAATTGGTCGATATTTAAATTGTTATTTATAGATGAAATGTCACCTGGACATGGGAGTCCACGCAATGCTATTAGATCTACTGGCACGACCAGTACAACTAATTGTAATCAGATTGGTGTATTTGCATTTAGCTACAGCAATCAACGTTGATGTTGCCTGGGTTTAAGTTGTGGTCCAATGTAGGAACTAGCGCAGCCGATTCCTAGCAGTTTGTGCACGCAGTGGGCGAACATGAATGCCTACAATCCCAGTCACCGTCTCTGTAGCCGTCTGGAATCTGGCAGGGAAGTGTGTGAGACGTATACCTCTATCTTGGCTTGGCAGCGTAGTGCGAGGACGTCCGCTCCTGGGACAGACAGCTAATCTTGACTCATGTACCCCAAATTGCTGGGTGAGCGACATTGCGATTGTCTCGGCATAATCAGAGCAGTAGCTCTACCCCTAACAACTTGTAGCATTCGCGACAATTTGATGTTGTGCACTTAAGTTCGAGGCGGTAAGACGTGTTTGTTTCGCTTGTGCACACAGCACCTGCTTTCGCGGCTCGACTTGGGAATCCTTCACTTCGTTATTTTTGTCAGCAAAGTGAAGTTTTCTACTGGGATGTATGCGGCCATTGGAACTGACTGAACGCTGCGTATGTCTATATTGACTTCGTGACTCGTATGACGGATATTCTGCAGAATGCTACGGTTGTTCGCTTTTAGTTCCTACATGTCCGAGCCTGTCCTAGCAGATCCGACTTCTCAAGATCTGTACTTCAGCACCTCACCTCGTCCCGTGTGCCCTAACGACCTTAACGAGGCCACTCACGTATATATATATATATATATATATATATATATAAACTTTAAACTTTTAGACTTTTGTTCAAAGGTTCATGTCTAAATTACTTCTTCTTTTTTAAAATAATATTAAATAGTCCGATCCTCTCTTCTTTGTCTTATTTATTTTTGGACTGACCTTCGAAAATGCTCCAAATTATATAAACATTCGACCGAACAGTCAATTATTTTAATTTTAGTTTCTAACTTTGTTTCTTCTTTTTTTTTTTCTTCTTTTTTTTTTTACATTCTACTAATTGCTATTTTCAACTTAAAAAAAGTCTCCATCCAGTTTCAGGCCCCCGATCTTATCTCATTTCTTTCTGATCACACAGTCTAATCTAGCGACAAAATGTAACGAGTATAATATAATTTACTAATTAGAGATGCGCATGAAGTTTTTATAAAGGCCCACTAATTAATTTTTGGAATTTCATAACTGTCCTCTTACATTTTGTTTTCTGTCCCTGGACAAACCACTGGCAATTCAGAGACAGGCTCCGGGACTGACATGCTCGAAATTCTACTGGTAAAACGAATTCCCATTTGTGCTGGCTGTGTACTTTTCAAAATGTTGATTACTTATGGCGTTCAAATGTATGGCACGTGGCAATGTGTTTGTGTGTGTGTGTGTGAAGGTAATATATACGCCTACCCTTTATGAATATTTTTTTTTTTTTTAGAAAGTGTTTTTTAAATATGTGCTTAAATACCAGCATTAACTGAAAGTATGATGTTAAAAAAAAATCTTTAAAAAAATCATGTTTTTAACCATGAATTGTTGTCAGTAGAGGATGCTACATCGACGTTTCGTTCACTACTGCAACGTTACTATGAATATGTCTATGACATATTTGACATATATCATTCAGTGTACGCATTAGTGTAATATGTTAGTTTAACTCCATACATACAACTCTTTGCATACACAGTTGGTGTAGGAGTGAAGCAAATTTTCTTCTCGGTCATTTGGCAAGATGGGCAGATGCAATTTAGTCGTTCATTGCTGTCGTCTGTTTGTGTTATTTCTCTGTTTCGAGGAAGCCGATACTACACCATTGACGACGACGCGCACAACACGTGGAGCCACCTTATTATCATGTGCAGTAAACTGTTTGCATTCCCCTAGTTGTGGCTGGATAACACTGGACAAGGAGTCGAATAAATGTGTCAGAAGTAGTTCTATAGATTGTTACAAAGCAGTCAAGAATGACACTTCTCGTGGAAGTTTGAAGATATACCAACGATTTCCATTTGATATACAAGCCGATGAAAAGGTGAGATATTCAACATTTACGCTGATGGATCCAGCAGAGGCGACATGTCCTAGGAGATTATCATCTTGCGCTCCCCCAGTGTCTGTGAGTCATGCTGACGTACATTATGACACACGGATCCAGAGATCTAGAGCGAGGTACGTTTGTAAAAAGGGATTCACATTCTGCGGATCCATCGAGCTGACATGTTTGGTTAATGGATCGTGGGATCGACTCATCACCAGCTGCCGACAAGATACGTGGACATCCAAACCATCCGGATCTGCGCCTGTACCATGTCCTTTGACAGACGGATCTGTCATTGAAATTATTGGCAAGCCGACAGAGAGCTCGTTTTTTCGGCTCCACTTGGAGAACAAATATATGAGACGTTCATTTTATATGTATGTTAACTTTTATCGCAGTGGCCGGACGGAGGTTGCCTGTTCCACTCGGATGAATGGCAAATCGGTCAAAAGTATAAACACTGACGGATATCCTTTTCGTGTGGGAAAGTCATTCAACCTTACAATCTCCATTGACACACTTCAGTATGACATCGTAGTTGATGGTGATCACCTGTTGTCATATAAACACCGCTTTCCAGTGGAGGAAATCGATTATTTCGATGTGTCGTTTGCTGTTACAACAAGGAGCATCAAGTTCGGTTATGTGACACATTGAATGTCCCAGATAGCAAAGTGGAAAATTAGTGGTCACCAGCGTATAAAGGTAATCCATTGGTGGACCATCGAGTTTAGGGTCTGGCGAATATGGTACCAAGGTTGTGGGTTTTTGTTTTCTTCTAAATTCACTGAAATGTGAATCGAATAGTGATACAATGACGAACTACATATCTAATAGTAGAAGACAGAACATGCTCTATATTCTGACAGCGTCAGTCTCAGCTTATGTGGAGCGAGCAGCACAGCCCAGTGGTACAGTGACCGCATGATGCGCGGTTGGTCTAGGATCGATCCCCATCACCTAACCACTGGGTTTTTTTTCTCGACATAACTATATGTTCGACGCCGATATAACTGTCATTATAATGTGTTGAGTGCGTCGTTAAAAACAAACAAAAAAAACAACAAAAAAAAACAACAGCTTATGTGGTTTCGTGCTGGGTGATTTTTTGATAGGTCTATTTATGTAGATAATAAACTGAGGTGATAGTCTTCCGTATCGAGTAGCTTTCTGTCATTTTCACCATCAAAACTGAATAGTATGCGAACAAAATATCTAAAACAAATGTTGGGGGTAAGGGAAATTTAATTTGGAGCAACTTTCCTTAGAACCACCCTATAATAGGAACTGACCACTGAAAATGTATGTTTTGTAGCCCTCTAACGATTACATATCATAATATGCAAATGAGGTCAAAAGTTCGCCGATTGTGGGTCGAGCTCAAAATGTACGAATTGTGTCAGAAGGAATTTCCAACAATCTAAAGGCACCCATGTTCAGTCATCTAGAAAAATATTGAAACGGAAACAAACGAGCCAAGGTACGTGTTTGCAGGAATGTATAATTGTATGCTATATCAGTACTAACACCAACACGAACCTAAAAGCACATAAAATGTCATAATACTGATAACAAGTCTCATAAAATGTTTATTACAAAGCAGTTGTGTTTCTTTTTGAGTAACTGAAGCGTGAAGCAGGCCTAAAAAAGGTCAAAATATCATCTACATTTTGTCATGCTGGACATTTTCAATTTTTTATTTTTTGTTTGGTTTAACGACGCACTCAACACATTATAATGACGGTTATATCGGCGTCGGACATATGGTTATGTCGATAAAAAAAATCCAGTGGTTAGCTGACGGGGATCGATCCTAGACCGACCGCGCATCAGGCGGGCACTGTACCACTGGGCTGTGCTGCCCGCTCCACATAAGCTGAGACTGACGCTGTCAGAATATAGAGCATGTTCAATGTCCAGCACGCTAACATCATATTTTTAGCCATCCATTAAAATAATAACTCAAAATAGCCTGGGGCCCATCTACAGAAAACATACTTAACAATTACACGTTAAACAGCACTTTACCTATTTTACTAGTATTACTAACATATCCAAACAAATACAAGCTTGGTCATGTAAGTTTAAGCAAATGCATTTATTAAGCATCGAAACGTCCCAAGTAAAAATGTATCCACTTTTCCATTATTGTGCAGGTAATACTATAATCTTACATTTAAGGCCTATTGCAAATGAGACAGCCGTAATGGGACGAAACCTACGTAAGATACTGCAGGTCTTATAGGCTAAAAGTAGAAAGGCTGTCTATATCATATGTCCATCTCCACCCCTCCTCCGAGTGGGTGCATTTTGGTAACTGTTCACTGGTTAGCCATAATTCATCTTGGTAGGCAACCTGTTTTGTATGCTCACAGTCGGGCATCCTGGTGTAAATGAAATAGTGTCTATCATCCCTTGATTAATTGACAATTTTCAGGTTGCTGAATTTATCATACAAAGTAACTGTAATGTGTTCAAGTAGCTGGAGATATGGATCATCTGTGTCTTCTTTGGTGTAAGAGTTGAGTGTCATATTGTTAATAATGACAAAGTTCACATCAGGGTCGCAGTTCCATGCACACCAGACTGGCTATCTATTTCGTTTTCCAAATTTTTGTTTGTTTTGTTAGCAAGGTAGTGTTAACATCCTCTGAAAATGTTTGATTAGCAGCAAGGCCAGAGATTTCACTTTAGCTGGGATGCCTGCTTCCTTGAATACCTTTTATTTGCTTTTCTCCCGTAGATGTTTTGAATGCTGTCCCATGAGGTATGTGTCCTATACCAACGCAAGGAGGTCAGTATCGGATGCAATTATGGTTTTTCACTGGATATTTGATCCGACATGGGAATGCTTACTATAGGATTCGTGTATTCCGGGCTCGGGTGATACTGAAGTCATCTAATAGAGAACATGGGACACGGCTCTCTCAATAGTCCCATACCGAAATGGAAGTATTGTGGTTTCACCATTCAACATATTATCATCCATTAATTATGTTTATGTCCAAACAAATAATATTGCTAGCATACTCATGAAATGTCAGGTTACGTGATCCGGCCAACACAGAGGAACTAATTTATACTCCACACTACCGATATTGCCACCATAGACTGCCAGGAAGAGAAACAACCATTACATTTAGTGTCATACAAATGTGAGAATATGGTTTGTCTGTCATACAGGTAAATTCTGTATATATCATCAAATCAATGGTATATACGACACCATAAGATAAAATACATTTTATTACTGCAAATCACAGTTTATCAATAATGCTAACTTTGAAGGAATTTCAAGCTTTCCACTAGCCTGTACCTGTTCAATCTGAAAACAAAAGCTGAATTAAGATGCTCAGACACAACCACATGTGTTTATTACGACTTTCTCATTGCCGTTCCAATCCTTATTTTTCAGGATGAGCTTGGTTGGTACTGTCAAATCATAGAACACTGAACAGTGACCTTTTGACCTATGAGGACCTTTTATACATGCCAATACAACTTTTCTTTAAAATTCATCAGATGCCAAGACCACTTCATAATAAATGTGTTGAGTGTTTAGTTGTTCTAATAGGGTGTTTGTTGTGTTAGTTAATGTCCATGGTAAATTTGACAAATCATAAAAGTATCAATTTCTGCAAAAACCTGACCTTGGCCCATTTGTTCCGGTTTCAATATTTTCTAGATGGATAAACATGCTGCCTTTAAATTGTTGTAAATTCCTTCTGACACAATGTCCAGCCATTTCTAAGCCTGATTTTGGCAAATGTCCCAATAGATGACGAGGGATGGGGGCAGTATTTTGATAAAGCCCGTCCTGCATTCTTATATATAGTACCAAACCTGTGACTGTGAAATAGTGCAGTGTTGTTACAATAGTTTAAGTGGATGTGGCACTAGAAGTATACGATAAAATAAGATAATATACATTCTATTACTGCAGATCACAGTTTATCAATAATGTATATATTGGCTATATATTACAGGACTGCAAACGTACCACATATATGTGGTCACAGTTGCAAATATTGAAATTGAACTAAATGCAAAGGATTATATTGCACCTTCAATTGGTGAAAGTGAAATAGACAGCTAGCGCCATCTATTGAAACGCTGATGGAATTTAAAGATTTCCACTAGTCTGTACCCGTTCAATCTGAAAACAAAAACTGAGTTAGGATACTCGGACACAACCACAGCTGTTTATTATAACTTTCTCACTGCCATATCCACCTTGTTTTCCAGAATGAGCTTGGTTGGTTCCATCAAATCATAGAACACTGAATAGTGACCTTTTGACCTGTGATGACCTACTTTTATGCATGCCAATAATAATTTTCTTTATAGTAAACATTTAGGGCGTTTATGTGTTGTAATACGGTGTTGTGTTAGTTAATGTTGATGGAAAATTTGATATATCATAAAAGTATCAATTTCTGCAAAACACTGACCTTGGCTGATTTGTTTCCGGTTCATTGGTTTTCTACATGGCTGAACATGGGCACCTTTAAATGGTTGGAAATTCTTTCTGGCATAGTTTCCAGTCTTGTCTAGGTCTTATTGTGGTAAATGTACTAATAGATGACAAGGCAAAGCTGCAATCCACAAATGTTGAGCTGGACTCAAAATTGGTGACCTTTTGACCTCTGATGACCTACTGTTGTGGTGTCATTTGCATATTATAATATGTAATCGTTAGAAGGCTTCAAAACACTCATGTTGAGTGGTGAATTGTTATGATAGAGTGATTATAAGGAAGCTTATTCCAAATTAAGTTCCCCCTACTCCCAAAATTTGTTTCTGAATTTGTTTGGCACACTATTCAGTTTCCAGTGTCAAAATGATAGAAAGCTACTCGATACGCAAGGCTATCACCTCATTTTATTATCTACATTCATAGACCTGTGTCCCTCTGGGTGGTACCAAATCATGAACAATTGGCTTCTGGCCAATGGACTAATATGATAACAGACCACACTGTATGTTTTGGTAAAAAGTTAAGGTTTTTTTTTGTGTTTGTTGTTTTTTGTTGTTTTTTTTTTTTTTGTGTGTATGTGTGGTTTTTGTTTTTGTTTTGGTTTTTTTAGTCTTCTAGTGTAGCATTTACAATATCCCAATTAAAAACGCACACACACGCACGCATTATTACATTTTACTGAGGCAGAATAAATTAATTTTGAGGCTACTGTCCATTTGCGTCAAAAGGGAACTGATTAATTGGAACAGAACAGAATGTTATTTCACTCAGGTCGTTCCACAACGGCATTAAAGGAACGTACATAATAAATAAACATGACAAGATGGTTTACAGGAGGATGAAATAATACCCTATAATATTACATAATGTACCTGGGTTTACCTGTACATGGTATTAATTGACAGTAGCTGTAGCAGTAGTACTGATGATAATATTAATAATTGTGCCAGCAGTAATAGTAGTCGTAGTATAATAATGATAATAATAATAATAATAATAATAATAATAATAATAATAATAATAATATTATAGCTAGGGAAGAGTTTTGTTCAGGAAAAAACATAAAATTCCAGTAGACTCGCAACCTACTGCTGTCGACACGGGCGGACTCCATTTCCTTTGGCATCGGGGTTATTTCAGACGTTTGCCGGTTTCCAGATGCTACACATTCGTTCAGCGGACTCGTAATACAGCATCAACCACGATGTAGTCTTACGCGCAGTACAATTTGTGGAACTGTCAGTTTTATTTCATTTCCATTTCAACTTACTTTTGTGCTTGAAGATCCAATAAAGTTATAGTTTCTTTGGTTCTACATTGCATTCGTTCTTCAACTTATCTAATTAAGGTTCAAATATACGTGCGCACCTCGGCTATATGGGCTGCCAATCCAGGACAGTGGTTAATATTCTGTGGTTAGTGAGACACCTACTCATGGAGTCGTTAAAACCTGGTCTGGGTGGTAGCCGGTACCGGGCTGCGAACCCAGGACCTATCAGTCGTATTTATGCCCGATGGCTTAACGACAACGCCATCGAGGTCGGCGTACTACTGGATTTAGACATCTGATAGCCCGATCAACAAATTGGTGCCCAAAATATTCCATGCTACAGCTAAGGTCCAGCTGTGTTTATGTCGACTGATTTGTAAATTGCGCTAAAAAAGTATTACTTTTTTTTGTTATTTCAAAAACACTGTTACATTTCGTCGTCTTACGTCAAACCAAACTGACCCCCCCCCCCACAAACAAAAAAAAAAAAACCCCAAAAAAAAAGTAAAAAAAAGTAAAAAAAAAAAAAAACCCACAAAAAAAACACACATTAAATACACAAAAAAACACACATTAAATACACAAAAAAACACACACACACAAGACAAACACACAAAAGAAAACCACGTGTTTATAGAATGAAGGGACGGACTATAGTTGGATAGTTAGACATCACGTTATTACTTAATATGGTTCAGCTATTGTGATTGCATTCACGAACATATCTGAATCACACCCACAAGCCGGCACACATATCTGTCCCGACATCTGGCAAGAGCGAGCTGCAGCAACGTATGCCGTTTTACATTTGCACGTGGGATAGGTGGTTTTTGTGGTCCACACCGTCTTCATTTCTCTGATGCAAATGTCCAGGCAAAGGTATGGTTGCCCGATAGCGACATGTTGATTCTTGCCGCAACAAATGATTCACCGAGACTACATTTGCCTAGTGCAAATGTCCAGGCAAAGTTATGGTTGCCCGATAGCGACATTTTGATTCTTCCCGCAACAAATGATTCACCGAGACTACATTTGCCTGGTGCAAATGTCCAGGCAAAGGTATGGTTGTATGATAGCGACATGGTGATTCTTCCCGCAACAAATGATTCACCGAGACTACATTTCATGCACAGGTATGGTTGTACGATAGCGACGTGGTGATTTTTCCTGCAATAAATGATTCACCGAGTTAACATTTGCCTGGTGCAAATGTCCAGGCATAGGCATGGCTGTACGATAGCGACATGGTGATTCTTCCCGCAACAAATGATTCACCGAGACTACATTTGCCTGGTGGAAATGTCCAGGCAAAGGTATGGTTATACGATATCGACATGGTGATTCTTCCCGCAACAAATGATTCACCGAGACTACATTTGCCTAGTGCAAATGTCCAGGCAAAGTTATGGTTGCCCGATAGCGACATTTTGATTCTTCCCGCAACAAATGATTCACCGAGAC
>JAECMU010124063.1:607-10938 GCA_016106625.1 Dracogyra subfuscus
GGCCCGATTGGCGAGTCAAAAAAAATCCCAAGTTCGTACCATGTAGAAGTCCTGTATATATATGTTTTTATTTTTTTTCTGGACCGGATGTGAATCTGATTCAGTAGTAAACCATTTGCCCGAGATGTAATGGGTCATAGATCTTCAATGGACACAGGCTCAGTTCACACACACACACCCTATCTCAAGTTCTCAACCAGTGTTCTACAACTGGTTCATCAAAAGCTACGATACTATATACACATGTAAATATGCATACAAAAGATGCTTTGCTGCTCTTTCGAGTAGAATGGGTAGGTGTAAACCACTTGCACCGACCAGTGATCCATAACTGGTTCAACGAAGGCCATGGTTTGTGCTATCCTGCCTGTGAGAAGTGCAAATAAAAGATCCCTTGCTGTTAATCGGAGGGAGTGGCCCATGAAGTGGCGACAGTGGTCCTTAATCATATGTCTGATGCTATATAACCGTAAATAAAATGTGTTGAGTGTGTTCAATAAAACATTTCTTTCTTTCTTTCAAGTAGCATATGTTTTCCTATCTTTCTCTTTTGACCATGTGTCGAAATAGCCATACAATAAAATAGGCTGTGGTTTCACAAAACAAATATTCATTTTCATTTTTTATTTCTATTCCTTCTTTTCTTTTTTAACCATAGCAAATACTATCACTTTTTGTTTAACACATTAACAACTGCACTGGTGGTTACAAAATACCAAATAAATTGTGGTGCTGGAATTATATTTATCCTAAAATCTAAAATTACATTTTAATTAATTTAGTAAATCACAGTTCTAAAGTTGCTTTCATCGGCAAAATGATGTCATCATAATTGGCACCAAGTTTTATGTAGTTTGACGTCACTCAGCTTAAAGTAAATTTTACCAAAATATTATGCTTAGGTATATATAGGTTGTGTTAACTTGTAAACAAATGACTTATTCACAGCAATGGTTTTAGTAACTGGCTCAATAGATCAAAATATCAAATAGGTTTATGACATCCATGGATATTATGGGTAAGTTATAGGATTAAAAAAAATAATGTTCTTACAAATACCACAATAGGATTAAAAACAGGTATAGTTTTTACGAATACTGCACAATATTAATCTAATTGGTTTAAATACATCAATAATGAATATAATACTAATAAACAAAAGTTTATTTTGTTCAATGACACCGCTAGAGCACACTGGTTTATTAATTATTGGTTATTCGATGTCAAACATTTAGTAATTTTGACATATAGTCTTAGAGAAAAAACCTGCTACATGTTTTCATTAGTACCAAGGGATTTTTTAGTATATATATAAATGCCATCCCACAGAAAGCAGCATTTGAAATAATCACTTGTCCGTTTGTCCTGACTAATGAAAATCTATTCTGACAAGCAAACTGTACATTGGTGGTTATCCTGTTGACAAGTGAAAATGTCCAATGTAGTTTCATTTTTAAAAAATTACATTATCCATGCATTTAATTATTTATAAATCCATTTATTTGGACAATTGAAAATATTGGCGGACAAGTTAATTTTTAGATGTATTTTTCCATTGGACTAGTAATAAAATTCTGCTTATTTCTATCACTGGACAGGACAGCACTTATCACAGCCTTTGATATACCAGTCATGGTCCACTGGCTGTAACAAGAAACAGACCAAAGAAGGCCAACCGATGGGGATTGATGTTAAACCGACAGTGTACCAAGCCTTAGCTTTACCACTGGGCTACGTTCCACCCCATCATACTAATAAGAGTTATTAATAAGGACTGATTGTAGTACAGACACACCAATAGTTTCCGATCCTAGCAGTGCAGACAGGATACACCATGCTAGGGTGTGAAATGTGTTCAAGGTCAGTGTTTACACAATCACAACTGATGCGATAACACAGTTCCTGTACAGAAGCATGCATGCTGTTAGACGCTACTGAGTACAGCCGCTGGTAACATATGGTGCACATTTTATTACCTTGCCATCTACACCATACCAGTGCATTTGCATGTGGTCTGGTCTAATCACAGAACACATGAAATCATTACCATATTAATTATCTGTAGATGGTACATACATGTGTACACACATGTAGATGAACTATTACACAAGTATTACAGGTGACAGAGGCATAAACAACCCATTAGTTTTCTGTTTACATTGATTTACATTCTCTCATGGAGGTTTTTTTTAATTCAATATTCTTAAAATTTTTGCTTGTATCTTGAACTATCACATAAGGCCTAAATGGCTATGTCTCATTCCAGCTAGTGCAACACAACTGGTATATCAAAGGCCATGGTATGTGTTATCCTGTCTGTGGGATGATACATATAAAAAATCCCTTGCTACTAACGGGGAAAATATAGCAGGTTTCCTCTCTGATTACCAAATCTTTCATATCCAATAGCTGATGAATAAATAATTATGTTCTAGTGGTGTTGTTAAACAAAACAAACTTTAATGTATGGAATCAAATCAATGTTGTTATTGTATTATAATAATATGAACATGTGTTACATATATGTATGTCAATGAATTCAACATATATGAATAGTTAAAAGAAATGAATGAAATTATTTAATGATGCACTCAGCACATTTTATTTACAGTTATATGGCATAAGTCATATGATTAAGGATCACACAGATATTGAGAGAGGAAACCTGCTGGTGCCACTTCATGGGCTACTCTTTTTTTTATTATTAGCAGCAAGGGATCTTTTACATGCATCATTCCATGGAAAGGATAGCACATACTATGGCCTTTGAAATATCAGTTGTGGTGTACTGACTGGAACGAGAAATAGCCCAATGGGCCCACCAACAGGTATAGATCCCAAACCGATCGCATATCAAGAGATCACTGTACCACTGAGCTATGTCCCACCCCTTGCATAGTAAGATTTCACATAACATTCTACAGCTGCCACGTAATTTATTATAATCGATGGGAGTTAATTCATTATAACTGAAACAACAGCATCAACAAATATAATTTACAAGAAGGTATGATATACTCTTAGTCAAATTAGTCTGAATTTAACTACTGCATGAAAGGAAAGAAATGTTAGTTGAACAACACTTCAGCATATAATGTGTAAACAAATATAATTTACAAGAAGGTATGATATACGACACTAAGTATGTCTTACTCTTAGTCAAATGAGTCTGAATTTAACTACTGCATGAAAGGAAAGGAATGTTAGTTGAAGAACACTTCAGCATATAATGTGTAAACTCTAGACCTGTTTGGTGACTAAAAAGTCATTATTTTGACACTTGATCTAGAGAGGAAACCTGCTGTGTTAGTATAAAGGCTAGTCCAACCTAAAAGCAGTACGGGATATGTTATATAAGACCTTCACTGGATTTTTGTTTATACCCAGGCCCGTATCCAGGACTTTGAGTGCGGGGGTTCAATTAGTCATTTGAGTGGACCTTTTCAGAAAAACAGCACGCCAGAAAGCAAAAAAAAAAAGCGAATCCTCATGTCCCTATATACTGTTTGTACATAATACCCGAATTCCACTTCCCGACGTACATATTTTGTGAAAAACTTCCTTCTTTTTTTTCCAGTATCACACTGTATTTCGTTATGTAGGTACATTGTATTTCAGATACTGCTACTCAATTCTAAAAACTTACAAAGCAGTTGTTAATCAATTTTCAAAGTTATTATAATTGTCAATAATTCTAATTTTCCTGCTGTTATTGTTAAATAATATGCTATTGAATTAGAAGTGTGAGCCTGCATATCTTGTAATGGTTAGTAGTATTAACTGCTATTTAACCGTTGAAACATATTGTTTTTACACCCTAGCAAACCTTTCGCTTTAAAAAAATAAAAGAAACTGATGTTTTTTTCCTATTAAAGGGACAGTCCCTAGTAACGGCTAGTTGTTAACCATTACGCCGTTGTTTTTCACTAATAAACCAATTTTTTCACAAATTGCACTTTCCTTACCGTTTATTATTTAGAATATACATTTCCATTCACCTGAAGTGTTTTTTGGTAATCCTAGTAATCCGTGTCTTTGTAATACCACAAAATACATTTTTTTGTATTTCTTAAAAAGCCATGTGCCGCTGAGAAAAAAACGTTGAGCAGCTTAGGTCTAATCTATTTTTAGAGGGGATATTTCCATTTCAATGTCACAGCCGTTGGTATACCACGTGACCGTTATAATTTTGTTCGCTTTGTTTTCTTGTGCACGGTTCGCGCAATCAACATCCAATTTGTTGTTGTTCGCTTGTTGTTAATTTGTGAGATGTTTCTTCACAGTTTGTGAAAATTTTCATTAACAATAAAGTTCAGACGAGTAAGTATCTCAAAGCAAAACGTTATAAACCCTTAAAAACAATAATTTTGCGAATAAGTCTTACGATATCTGGAGAGGGAATACAACCTTGGGGGGTGGGTGTTGGACCAAGCTATATTGTTACCTTTATTTAAATAGAGTAGGATTTTTTTACATTTTCGTCCTGGGGAGGGAAGTGCCTCTCCACCTCTGACGACGACGACGACTACTACTACTACTACTATAACTATTGCTATTACTATCACCCACCACTAACAATAAACGGTGCATCTAAATGCTAATAACAATAGGTTAGCAGGCCCGTACGCAGGATTTTTAATTGGTGGGTGTGAATTTAAAATTATAGAAATCAACATAAAAATAACCCCTCAAAACAACGATAACGTAACGTTATTTAAATTTTATAGAGAAAATTGGACCTTTAGCAATTGGGTGGGGGGTGGGGTGCATACACACACGTCGTACCCCTTCCCAACACACACACACACATCCCCACCTCACCCCCCTGCGTACGGGCCTGGTTAAGCTCTAGTACCTGGTTCCGAATAGCAAATGTAGGCTAACTGCAGTTTATACAAAATATATAAAATGTATTATTTCAAACACTGTAGTATAGTCAACATGGTCAGTGTCGTCTTATTCCGATTCAAGTATCATGATTGCTGCAGCAGCCACTACCTAAACAGAAGCACCCATGTTCGTTAAGTAACTTCCTGTTCCAAACTTATTCCAAACTTATTCTTTTCGCTGTCCAGGACAGAACAGTTGGAACATGTCCTGGAGAGGTGAAACGAACGCACTCGAAGTTTCTGTCAAATATGTCGTGACGTAGGCAATTTGTGCTTCGAGCGACATCTACCAGTGACATCAGAATACAAACATTCAAACGTATTCGAAACCCATGGTATTTATCGATATAAAATCTGCTTTTCCATTCCATTTTATAAAAACGTGATCTAAGTGTGTTACAGGTTTGTAGATTAACCGAAATAATAATTTATTTTCGCTGGATAGAACTAGGGAGTGCGGCTTTAATACTAATTAACTAGTACTATGCCAAAAACAAAACTTCACAATTATTTCAAAAATATGTTTGGTTCTCCAGACTCATAACATCAGTCAGCTATGAAATATTTCGACTAAAGTACTGTTAATGAAAATATACAAAAACTTCTACTGAAAAATTGTTTTAACATAATTAACACATAATTTGTCCAAGCACTTTTCGGCACTACTAAACCAACACAACTTTGTAACATTTTAATAGTGATTTTTTTTTTAGCAAAGTTCATAATCGAAAATTTATTGGCTGGGGTCTAGCAAAATCATAAATGATTATAAAAATCCATAATCGATTGTCAAAACAATTTGAACTGTAAAGTGTAATTGCAGGGCTTCTAGATTATGGTAGCCCACTCTCTTGGCTAGTGAATAGCTAATATAA
Organism: Dracogyra subfuscus; assembly: GCA_016106625.1. Taxonomy (NCBI): domain Eukaryota; kingdom Metazoa; phylum Mollusca; class Gastropoda; order Neomphalida; family Peltospiridae; genus Dracogyra; species Dracogyra subfuscus. Next base: position 6,372 of record JAECMU010124063.1, read on the forward strand.
CTAGCCCGACAGTTAGTGAAAAAAAGAAAACCTTTGTCAAATGATGCATTTACATATTTTGTAAATATAAATAGCCTGCCCCCTCTTTCCACCACAAATCTAAATATGTTTAAGCTCAATCTCTGTCTTTAGGTGACATACATGTATCTGATTATTACTATTAGTAAAATGGTATCTATTTTAAGTAGGGCTAGTGAATCATGGCTAGTACATTTTTAAAATCACTGATCCCATGGCTAGTAGATTTTTATAAAATTCTAGAAGCCCTGAATTGTTTCTCCAGAATAGATGACGGACAATAGATGATATTCGGGTTGGTTTTTGTTTTCATGTGTACATAAAGATAAAATGATAAAACTGATTGCATAATCGAAAGGTGGTGCAAATGGATTATAGCCAATGATCGATGATGAAATGCCAAATGTGTATGGGTTACAACACACTGCACATTTCAATACCTGCTTTAATTAGTGTAACTATAAGCCACACGTATACTAATAGAACTGGACATCACACCTTACGTCAAAATATCTCTGTGAACGTGCCGCCGCTGCCTTATCTGACACATATAATGTAATCAGTAAATGTGGAACTAAGATCAAGTAACACCTGAAAATTATCACGTGTTGACACCAAAAGTGGACACTACTTGACAGATATTCAGATCATGGTACACATCTGATCACCGGAGAATCTGCAAGCTGCAGGGCACAGATCTGTATCTATTGCTTAATGTTCTACATGGGAAAATCAGTCATCCTGAACAAATGATAGTGTACATACACATTATATATACCAGCGAGGCAATTCCTCATTATACTCACAACCTCTACTTCTGTGTATGGGTGTGTGCGCATGGCTTCTACAATGTTTATCAAATCCACTAGCCATGGGATCAGTGATTTTAAAAATTAACTAGACTGTGACATTATTAAGAATTCACTAGCCCTACTTTCCTTTAAGTTTATACAATTTTACTAAATAATTATACTATTCAGGTATGTCACCTAAAGAGGGAGATATAGCTTAAAACACTGACATTGGTGATTGGGGTGGGGATAGGATATTCATATTTACAAAATGAACAAATCTGACAAATTGTTTTTACTAGCTGTCGGGCATGACAATAGTAGTTATTTACTAGCCCAACATTGAATATCACTAGCCATGGGAGTGTGGCTACCATAATCTAGAAGCCCTGGTGTGGTGTGTGTGAGAGAATGTAAATGTATCCATGCAGTCGCCCACGGCAATCGGCAATGCCATGGAGATTGCCATGGAGTTTGTAATTCTCCACAGCACTTTTTTGTTAGGACTATATTCAGGTCATTTTTTTTCCATGGCATAATTATTATTTTTCTGTGGACAGTTTCTTAATTGCACAGGTTGACTCCGTGAACTTTATCAAAACTGGATCACCTTGGAACATTTACCAGATCTGTAGACAGAATTCATATATATTCAGGGTCTGAATTTTACAAATACATGGGACTTTTTTCCATTGTATGAAAATATAATATATATATATATATAACCTGTAATATACATTAGCAAACTTATATATACTGATAAATTTACTTTTGTTTAAGTACAAACTGACAAACACGTCAAGAACTGTCTGTCAGGTTGCCAGGAGGTTACCACCTGTCAAGAAAATCGATAACAGTACTTTGTCATCCACAAAAACTTATTAATAGGAAAAAAAACACCACTTAAATTTTTATATCAATAATTAGTACAGTGAGACCAGTGATACGCATTCATGAATATATAGAGGTTATTACCAGAGTGTTTTTCGGTATTGTCAATATCACATATTAGGAATAAAAATTGTATTATGCGAGCATAATACATTACTTTTATTCCTAATATATAATACTGATGATACCAAAATACACGAGGGTAATAATCTCTTTATCATGTATAAGCTCAAGCTTAAAACATGTTCACACAACTTTTAATTCCAGTCCGCCATTACTAGATATTCAAATGACGTAAGAATATGTGGCGTAGTGTATTTTTTAATGGAAATGACGTCACGCTCGAATGACGTCATTTTGAATGTCCTTACATCAAAATAAAGTTATGCCTAATGTTTTTTGTTTTCTGAACGCTGGACAGCTTTCAGTGTCAAACTGCCATTGAAATGTTTTTATTTGATGATTATAAATGCATACGTCAATCATGGAGTATCAATTAAGTATGTTTGCGTAAATGTCAATAAACCTAGTGCCGACACCTCGACTAATTTACATCTAATTTGCAAAGTTATCATATTTTTAAAGTATGTGATCTGAAAAATATCACATACTTTGATTGCACTGAAATTGTAATATATTATATGATAAAACAAAGTATCAGTGTGTTTATGAAGGGATTTTATGGTAATAATAATGGAAATAAAAAATGTCTTTAAGTTAACCTATATAGGTTACTATGTATTTGTAGTAACCTGTCACTAAGTATCAGTGTCACTGCTTATTTTGATGCCTAAAGCTACACATGTATGTATATTAAGACATATTATATACAGCCCTCGTAATTCAGACAATTTTGCAACAATTAGGATTTCTAGATTATGGTAACCCCACTCCCATGACTAGTGATATTCAGTGCTGGGCTAGTAAATAACTACTATTTGCAATGTCTGACGGAGCTCTGTAATGAAATGAAAAAAAAGAAGAGTCAAATGTTGAAGATACGTCTATTTTGTAAATTTATATGGATATTCTGCCCCACCCAACTGCAATATTAGTGTTTTAAGCTTATCTCCCCTTTTAGGTAACATATCTGATTATTACTATTATATATAGTAAAAATTATATTAAAATAAAGTAAAGTAGGGCTAGTGAATTTTTAATTGTGGCAATTAAAATATTTTAATCACTGATCCCATGGCTAGTGGATTTAAAAAAAATTCTAGAAGTATAGAAGCCCTGAACAATGTTCCGTCAACTGCCGTTACATTTACAAACTAATTTGATCATAGCATTGTGACAGCAATTAAAAAAGGGCGAATACTACAAACAGATTCATTGATTTATTACCCATAGGGGCTCAAATATACAGGTTAATTATATTTTCAATAAGTGTAGTTAGTGTTTTCCCTAGCTGGTTTTAGCATGGTGCGGCACCATGTCTCAATAGTCTAGCACCATCTTGCCTCAATCAGCTCCATGCTGCCCTGAGATTAAACAAGTCTTTTTCAGTAATTAATTCTAAAATTGCCTTTATAAAACACCCAAAAAGGTATTATTAATTAATAATATATACCTTTTATATCTTTTGCCATTCATTTTTTAAAGCACGCATGTAAATTACATTAATGTTTATTTCAATTAATTTTTTGTGTATTTTTAATGAAATACAAGTGTCCCGAAAATGGTAAAACTGCCTCAAAAGTGTTTGGTCTACCATGCCTTGCCAAATTTCAAGGGAAGTCACTAGTAGTATGCACACTGCTTCTACAGCCACTGATTGGCTGGTTAAAAAATTGCTTCTTCACCACAGTTGTATTATTTTGTATGTAAACATTTGGCCATAAATAAAATGCCATTAGGCAATGATGTCACATATATATATATCATACAATGCACATGAGGTTATATGACATAATGGCAGATGACTTTTGTAGACAACATGATGGACTTTTATATTCAAAACAAGCTAAAAGAGACGATGGGTAAAAAAAAACTAATAACCAGCTGGGTTCGAGGAGTTAAGAATTACCTGTCCCTCATGAATGAATATTGCTAAACCCTCATCACAGAGGTTTTGGTTTACAACATTCACTCACTCGCGATAAATGATCTAATTCCTTATAGCAGGTTAATTATTATCTAAATATGATCCAATGAGTCGAATATTTCCTATATCAATTAGCATGGCATTTTATTAAAATCAAAAGCTTAGAAATAAAGAGAACCTTCAACATTTTTAAATCATGCAATAACGTAACATTTGGGCTATGCAGTAGTACTATTAAAAGTATAAATAAGAACTGAATCAACACTAAGATCAATGACAGTCACTTTTCACACCCCTGTAGGACTCTCAAGCTTGGCTTGCATACAAGTCAACATGGCTAGTGAACATTATTTGTACAAATTACATTGCTTCTTCGAAATGACACAGTTAACATACATCTTGAATAGCTATCTTTTCCATAGTTTTATGTCAAACATTACGCGTATTTTCTCTACTGGAGACGTGGTACGACTCCCTAGGTTGGTGGCTAGCTCTAAAGATGTGCAAACAGGGAGTCCTTATGACACTTAAATTTTTAAAACCAAAATCACACTGAGATTAGTAGACAAGTTTGTATTTTAATATGGTGAAGCATTGTAATTAGGTTCCTACTCAATTTGTACCATGGTCATTTTGTACATAATTTGGTAATTTCGTACCATGGTCATTTCATACCATTGCGAAAAGTAATTTAATACCATGGTCATTTTGTACCCAATATTGTAAAAAGGATAAACTGTCATATCAAGAAATGTATTTACAAACTTTGGTTGCTCAAGCTGGTATATATATATTTATTTTTAAATGTGTGTGTGTGGGG
>JAECMU010124194.1:0-10732 GCA_016106625.1 Dracogyra subfuscus
TTGAGGGCAGGCAGCATGGCCCAGTGGTACAGTGCCCGCCTGATGCGTGGTCGGTCTAGGATCGATCCCTGTCAGCTAACCACTGGGTTTTTTCCTCGACATAACCATATGTCCGACGCCGATATAACCGTAATTATAATGTGAGTGCGTTGTTAAACAAACAAACAAAAAATTGTTGTTTTGAGGGGTTATTTTTATGTTGATTTTTATAATTTTAAATTCTCACCCACCCATCAGCAAGTCGCACCCACCCATTAAAATGGGAGCTATAATAACTGATGTTACTATTTAGAGCTATAATAACTGATGTTACAATTTAGTGGATGCCGATGATGTGATCAGCTGGGAGCTATAATAACTGATTTACAATTTAGTGGATGCTGATGATGTGATCAGCTGGGAGTTATAATAACTGATGTTAAAATTCAGTGGATGCCGATGATGTGATCAGCTGGGAGTTATAATAACTGATTTACAATTTAGTGGATGCTGATGATGTGATCAGCTGGGAGTTATAATAACTGATGTTAAAATTCAGTGGATGCCGATGATGTGATCAGCTGGGGGCTATAACAACAGATGTTAAAATTTAGTGGATGCTGATGACATGATCAGCTGGGAGCTATAATAACTGATGTTACAATTTAGTGGATGCTGATGATGTGATCAGCTGGGAGCAATAACTGATGTTAAAATCACACCATACAGGTATAATGGACAGTGATATTACCAAACAAGAATGAATTAATATTCCGCACAACCATGTTTGGGAAAATAGATGCATAAATAGAAATTTTATGAATAAAATATAAAACTTTTCGTGTACATTTCTCCAAATTAACTTCAAACATGTCTGCCATTCTGCAGAGTGCATCAGAGATTTTCAATCAAGAAAAAAAGATAGTCAGAGATGGTAAACTCTTACTAATAATGAGTTCATCGAACAGTAGTCATTTAACATATACATGTAGTACATTTTTAAATCATCCTGTATGCCCATTTCATATGTACATTTATTACTCATCTGTGTTCAAAGAACAAATATGGAATGAATGAATTGTTAACGACACCCCAGCACGAAATAAGAACAAATATGGAGTTACTTAAGAGTAAAACCCTAACTGTATTCTAGCATTTAAAAATTAAAGTAGTAATTTTCATTTTAAAAAATTGTTTTAAACAAATTTTTTTTTTTTTTTTAAACAAATCAATAATACAAATTAACATAAACTACAGAAAACAATCATAACTTTGACAGTAACAACTGATGATGATAGCGAATGATTCAGAGAAACAATGATTAATTTAAACAAAGGCCTGAGATAATCGTGACTTCATGCACTGTCATTTGCCAACTCCGCAGGACCACCACTGGACCAACAATGAGAAATCAGGGCCTGTCTGACAGAAGATGATGGAAAGCTCTTCATCATTGACGACTGCCACCCAGAAGAGGTCTTTAAGTCGTCAGTCGTTTTGTGCGTGTGTTGGTCTCATGAACAACCCAAACAGGATAGCTTATTCATGAAGTTGTTACAAACTGTATGACAGCAAACACGGCTTCATAAGCTGATGTCTCATATTCCAGGGCCCGTGCTTATAAAACTTTTAGAGTCCAGACTCAATCTCAAATGAAGTCACACGCATGCAATTTGTATGGTGTTGTCATGACATTACCGTCTCAGACTCTATTAGAGTCTCAAGTCTAGACTCTAAACGTTTTATAAGCACAAGGCCAGTTCATTGTATCCTTAGTGTTCATATTTAGTTACTTTGTTGTTAGCAATTTAAATTACAATGATCAGTGAAAAAGTGTTGTCTTGCTACTAAAGACACACATAATCTCTATTCAGTACAATAAATATAAAATGTTTATTATATTAACTGTAAACGTTTCTGCAAATGGATATTCTGCTAAAAATACCTGAGCTTATAACATAGATGAATGTAAAATATCAAAATCCCCTGAAATGAGGTAAACAAAAGTGATTGTTTTAGGGTTTTCTAAATGTAGTAAAAGGAAACCATGTTTAACCTTCTCTATTAAGGTTTCTGGTAGTTCTTGAGAAAAAGTTGTTGAACAATTTATGTGATGAATTAGATTGTGACCTTTGAACCCAATCATCCAGTCCTCTGAACGCCAGTTTATACAGAATGTTATTACATTAATAAAACAACACATCAATCTGTATTCTTCAACTGTGTTCAAATCAAGTATGCAGGGCTCACCCTGTACATTGCCAAATTAGCCAATTGCTAACCTTTTCACAAAATGGCTACAAAATTTAAACTTAGGCTAATAAAATATTCATCAAATTAACCACATTTTAATAATTTTCAGGGAAATACGCTACATTTCTGAAAATTGGCTAAACCACAATTTGTTCCAGAGTGAGCCTTGAGTATGGTTGACCAAGACTGAAATCCCGAATAGAGGTCAGTAGGATACTGACAAAAGAAACTTGCCGACTTTATTCTTCATCCGATTACTTCATTTTCACTCGGATTTATCTTTGTGCTTATATCTAATTACTGTTCAATCAGGCTGTCCTTGACACATACTTCACATACGTGTCATGTGCCTCACAGGCAGAGGTCAGTCAGAGGAGGTTATGCTATACCTCTTGATGCTGGGTTGGAACCAGTACCAGAATACTAACACTTTTTTTTGACAGCACACAAACAAAATTTAGATTTTGTAGAAGAATATTTTGGACAACTGCATGCAATTAAGAGTCTTGTTTTTGTCTGATCGGGAACACACTGTTTAATAAAAATAATTTTAAAATGTCTCAAGACTTTAAAAAACAAACCTGGGTATAGATATGATTACTAAATTACACAAGTTCAAATCATTGTTTTAGTCTTAAAATTATTTGCAATTTCCAGAGAGGATAAAAAATTTAAAAAATCCTCAAAAGACTTCCATATAAAATGACCCCATTTTAATCAACGTATATTTATTTCAAATGTGTACAATGGCATTAACTTCCACTTTCCTAGCATACAGTTTATGTACTTATGAATGTTATAAGTTTGTTTTGTTTAACGACCTCACTAGAGCGCATTGATTTATTGATCATTGGCTATTATGTGAAACATTTGGTAATTTTAACATTAGTCTTAGAGAGGAAACATGCTATATTTTTCCATTAGTAGAAGGGATATTTTAATTTTATATGTACCATCTTATAGATAGGATAGCACATATCACAGCCTTTGATTCACCAGTCATAGTGCACTGTCCGGAACAAGAAACAGCCCAATGGTAAATGTTCATAATTGTGAATGGGTCCTACACACTGCAATTAACATATCATTACACAAATCAACAACAAGATAACAACAAAAATCACTCATATGGAGAAATCTTATTTCAGGTTACGGCTTGACGAGTCACACTTTCTAAAACAATCAAACAACCCAAGCACCCAGACAGAATCAATCATGTTGGTAATCCCACATGAAAATCTTTGTACAACATTAGTTAACATTCATTAATTGCTCAAATTACAGCTCTCTCCTCGTTAGTCGTATTGAGCACATTAGCTGTGTGCAGCATTTCTCATGAATTCTGTTAGTTTTTCCTCACAAAACAAGGTCCGCACCCGTCAATGAATGTCAATCAACATACACCCTCGACTGGCACTTGACTGACTCTCCAATCAAATCCGATTGGTGGTCATTTGCATACTGGAGCAAGTTAGCCATTGTCATTGTAATTGAATTGTAGGAAGCGTGTCAAGTGAGGATCGGCAAGGTCTGCACTTCCTACATTTTCCAAGCTAATTGCTGATCTTCATATTCCTCTAGGTTTTTCACCAGTCACACACAAAATCTCCTTGTGCAGTTTACAAGTTAACTGATTTTATTGAGGTCATATTATTTACTTCCATGTAAAAGGTCCTTAATGACCATGTCATGTTAAGCCAAAAGGTCCATTACTGTCCTGTTTAATAATACTATTGCATTTATTATGTTAATATATTAAAGTAATCTATAATCGTTTATAAAAACAATACCTGTACCTCTGAATAACAATACAACTTTTTTTTTAATTGTTTTAATTTAATTTTAAAAATTATGATACAATGGCATCTATAAAGTAATGCATTCTGGAATAAATCTTCACTAATAGCTTTTATTTGTTAAAATTTTAAACGGACTCAAACCCATTCCTTGAAATCTGTGGTATCCGAATTAAATACAAAATGAGGACTGCTGGCAGACAAACTAATACGAGAAAGATCAAATATGTAGTATTACTATTTACATGTCAGCTACACATTTTGTCATTAAAAGTTTCAAAATTCAGAAGATAACAAATTTCAATGCAATTTTGAATGAACTGAATGGGTTTCCAGATCTTGATGTGAAGAAAACTTAGAGCAGGGATCAACTGCTCCCTAATTTAAATCATGGGGAGCCATAAGTTAAAAATTACTCTCTTTGAACTAGCCTCAAGGGAGTGATTGGAAGAAGAGTGATAGCTCCCTTAAATGGCAATCGTTGTACAAATACAAATGACGTAGGTAAAATGCCTGTGAACGGACTTCCGGGGTAATATCTTAAATTTTGAAATATTATTCCCTGTAGTATTTGGAACAGCAGGCTTTCCAGAAATAATTTAATTTTAGCTATTTTGAAAAATGAATTTAATTGAACATGATGGGAAAAAGGGTTAATTTATACAAAATTTAACACCAAGTTACTGAATGTTATAGCCACTTTGAATAAAATTTTAGTAATTGGCAATTTTTGCCAAAAAGCAGGGCAAGCCCTGGAACCAAAACCACCAAAATAAGTCCACTGATGGAGGTCAATGCTACGACAAAGAGGCAGAAAATCTACAACTGAGCTAAACGTATTTTCTCTCATCCTCAAGTATATAGCATGGATATCCCATGAAAGACAGCCATAAAAGTGTTTTTTCTTTTTTTTCTTGAGGTAATCCATGATTGTGCTTAACAAGGGGAGCTAACTGTTGTCTTGTCAAAAAATATTATCATGTCCCAGGTTGAAATTTCCACCACCTTGGGTGTACTTTTCTATCCGACATGATTGCATATTATATGATCAAGTGTTATAATCTTCACTGATCCAGCGATAAAGCCTAAGTGATCAGATGACTGGTTACAAAACAGCACCAAGTACACTCACCCTGATATTCTCTGCCGTAGCCCTGAGATGGATGCATGCTCTGTGATGACATCACAAAGTCTTGGTCATCTCGCTGGTTAACGCCATGTCTACAAGAATACACAATGATTCACAATTTAGTTTCGGTACAAAACAAACAAAAACAAAAAACCTGAGTTTCTATTAATTTTAAATGAAAAACATTAGATACACAATTGTATTACATAGCAATTCATGCATTATTCCGAGATATGAATACAACAACCTGACTGCAAATAAAAAATTTCTGATGTTCCAATAAAGTATAACAACAGTTGAAAATGTTTTGTTCTAATTTTAATTTTGCCAAATAGTCAAATAACATTTTCTTTATTAAGCAGTTCAAGGGATATAACTTACAGTGTCCAATGATACAATAAAATGACTTAAATAATAAAACAATGTTAATTATATTTAACATGAAGTACACAATAACAGACCAATAGAACAATAATAGAACAAGTTAAAAATGCTAGGTCACTGTAGATATCCTTTCATAAAAATAAACTTGTTTTTGAAGTCAGTATAAAGTTGCTATTAAAATATTTGTGTCTGATTACTATGAATGCATATGTCAATTATGGAGTGTCATCATAGTACATTTGCTTAACCTTTAGAATACTGAATTAATTTTTGACCAAAACCATGTTGAGTGGGTACAAGTTTATAATTTTTTCTCACATATATTAACTTTAATGTTTTAAAATAAAGTTCATATCAGAATTGGGATTATTTTTGTGGGGTTTTCAAATTTTTATGATATTCTAGATCAGTTAATGTCAATTAAAATTAGGCAACAAATTAAAAATATCACGTTTACTTACAGGCTGAACTGATTTTTAAAAAGAAGAAACCTCTGTATACCTATATAAATGCAATTTTTTTAGCATTTCATGCAGACCAAATCCAGTCTATAGTAAACTTTATAAAAATATATTTTATACATAAAATCTGACATCAGATAAAAAGCTGAAAAATCACATTGACTGGCATGATGTTGGGTGAGATATCGCCTGCAGTAGTGTCAATAAACGTAGTGACACGACCTCATTTAATTTACATCTAAATTGCAAAGTTATAAAAATGTTAAAGTATGTGATCTGAAAAATACCACATTGAAAATGTTAAATATTATAAGATAAAATAATATATTATATTTAACATAATTGCACAGTACTAACATTACCTAATCATCCGTATAGCTGACGAGATGTCCTTTTCCCTGTAGCCACTGTGAGGCTGGAATCCCAGCTGAGGCCGGTAGTGATCGCGACCTCCACCACCGCCCCCTCCCCCTCCTCCTCTATAACCCATCCCTCCTCTTCCACGGCCTCGGTAACCCTGACCACTCCTCCTCATCTGTTCAAAATCCTCAGGCTTTAGCACTCTGGGTGGCATTCTGAAATATAGTTGATCATTTTGTTGCAATTGTTTAAAAAAAATTAAACCTAGTTAATTTTAATCAATGAATGAAACCGAACAATGTGAACTATATTTATATTTAACAGATGATAAAAATGGTGAATATAAAACACAGAAATGTAATAGTACAGTAAGATTAGCTAATGATGACAAAGAGATGGACAGTCAATGTATAGACCAGCTATATACTCTATACTAACATTAAGTATGTTTTGTTTAAAGACACCACTAGACCACATTGATCTATTGGATGTCAAACAGTTGATATTTCTGACATAATCTTAGAGGGAACCTGCTACATTTTTTCATTAGTCAGGTCAGTTCAGGTCAGGTCAGGTCAAAGGACTTTACATGCACATTCAGAGTAGTCCTTTACATCAGAGTAAGCTGTTGTAGCACCAGCCTCGGCACTCGGCAGGCTCCTCTGTCCAGGACAGTAAAGGTGGGTGGGTGGGTGGAGAGGAGGGACCGCTTGCACTGGCAAGTGCAAGGGAGCACCAGCAGCTCGATCAAGGTTTGTAGCAGGTAGGGGTGGGGGTGATGGTTCTATGGAATTTTGAATGGCACAAAGTATCATGCCAAAGAGAAAATGTGTTCAAATTTTGGATGAGGAAACTTGGCGCAATTTTGAACGGTCGGTCAAAAATAAAATTCCAGAGCTAGTATAGGTTTTGACATTAGTGAATCGAGAGTAGTTCACTAATTAGACCTCTATTTCCATTAGTACCAAGGGACAGTTTATATGCACCATAACACAGACAGCATAGCACATGGCTTTTGATATAACAGTCATCGCTGGAACAAGAAATGGCCCAATAGGCCTACAGACATGCAAGGCTGTGGCCAGGGTGTTTTTGTTAGTTTGGGTAGGGGCAACAGAGTAGATTCATCCCTACCCCTGACATGGACTGATTAAACCAACCTCACATCAGGCAAAATTATTAAGAGATGCCTTTATTTTTATTTGTTAATTTTTAATACATGATATCCACATTTGGAATAAAAGAAAATTAGATAAGACAACAGTGTTAAAGATACATATTCTAAATATATGCATACATGTAATTCTCACAAATATTAACCTCAGTAACAACTGTAACAATGTACTACTATTTTTGTCAGTTCTATATGAATGTAACTCAATGTCTTAAGATGAACTTGTAGGTCTCGTGCTAGCTCTAGCAATCATCACATTTGCTTACTGGAAATTTAAACACCTAATGACAAATATTATTTTAAACTGTCAAAATAATTTCATGATATACTGGTAACTGATTTTGTTTGTGGGAAAATAACTGGGTTTAACTTACGTGGCAGAAGGCAAAATCTTTGCTTTAAAAAGATGATCAACATCATATTTAGGATCATGATACAGGACACTGTAAAGACAAAACATATTATCATCAATTGAATTTTCCAACAAATGGAGATAATTTGCATTTTAGAGAGGTACTTGATACCGGTGGCTGGAAAAAAAAGTCACAGAAAAAAAGTCACAATTTAGTATAGGAAAAAAAAAAATCACAGGAAAAAAAAGTCACAATTTTTATATAACAAAATGTATGGGTTTGTAGAGTACTGAATGTGGCATCATACTCATAGAATGCATGGAGTATATTATTGATTAGGTCAATTAGTAGGTCAATTAGGCTAGATTAAAGAAAGAGGCCTCATATGCTGCGAGGGTGGTGACTAATTGTTACCCTTATTAATTAGGGTCAATTAGGCAGGATGAAAGAGGCTTCATATTGTGTAGGGGTGATGCTTGGATCTATCTTACTGATTAGGATAGATTTAAACGAAGGGTTTCCTATTGTAAATGATTTATAAAATGTCCAAGGTTAAATGTGTTTAACTATATATAGATATATTCTCCAGCTTGCTAGTATCAGAAGTATATTTAATATGGAAGTTATTCATAGCAATAAGGGTGGTCACAAAATCTGTCATGAGGGGTTCAAGTGGCAGAAATTCTTCTTGGTATTGGGTGGAACATCCGTCTAAACCACCAACATTAAAATCACAGAACATTTAACAAAAATCTCTGACAAAATATGTTTAATCTATCTTTCATTGCTAATATATTTCTTAATTAAAAATTGTGACTTTTCCTGTGACTTTTTTCCCTAGATTCTTGATACCGTATCATGTATGTAACAGCCAAATATACTCAATCAACAATCAATACAAAATGAACCTGCTAAATTTGCTGCTGTCTTGTTGACCTCATATGTAACTGGCTTTTAATTTATTTCTTAAAGGACAATTGCCTCCCTTGTTGTCCAAAAGAACAGTCCTGCTGTCATACAGTTTTAATATTTTCAGTTTCTTAGACATACTGACATTCAGATAAAAATAGGTCTCACCCAATAGTTCCATTATCCTTCAAGTCTTCTAATGCTGTTAAAGGAGACTGAACTGTGCTGTAAACATAAAATTCAAAATGTAATTGTACATTGTACGCAACAAGATTGTGTTCAAAATTATGTATTCAAATACATATACAAGTATATGAATTATGGGAATACTTATCAGTTTTCACCATCAGTCTGAGTATTGTCATTAAAGAATTTTTGAAAAAATAAATCTGTTAAGACAAAAAAGTCCATGCTAATATGAAACATGTAAGTAACAATAATTATTCAGTGTTTTAGAAACATATAAAAACTTCTTCAACACCAAGAGACATATTATTTTGTGAAGAAACTCAAATACAGCAATAAGAGGTAGTTGACCGGATTACTTACCCGCCATGAAGGACAGCATACTCATCACACCACACCGTACCACGCACTCCCTGAGTCAGGCTGGCATCAATATCCACTGGCTGAAACAAAAATACAATACTTATCAGGGGTTTTCTAAAAAGAGCTTGAAATTAAAGCTGTATCCTAACTGGGTGCGAGCGCCTCAAGCAATTATTTTACAAATTATTTACATGTATACTGACAGCCATAGAAAACACAGCACTCATTTATTTGGCTTATTTTTGGTTTTTGTGGAGATGGGGTCTTAAATATAGGGTAGAATGATTGCCAGTGCATGGAAGGTCACGTCAAACCGTACATTCTGCATGTGCTGAAGCATGTGTTTGTTTGGGAGCAGAATTGTTCAAACTCTCACAAACACATGGGCAAGTTATGCTATTCGCACCTTACAGTACCAGATCCACGGATATAAAGCCCGGAAATTGAGTTATCAGATTCACATGTTGTGATCGACCTTAGGTTCATGCAATGACTGCAACGATGCCGCGACTTTCTGACATTGAAAGGGAACAAGCCATAGGATGTCTTAGAGCCGGCTTGTCGGTGAGGGAAGTGGCCCGCAGATTCAATTGCCACAATTCTATGATTGTGAGACAGCAACAACGCCTACGACAAACTGGCATAACACGTGATCAACCTTGCCCTGGTCCACGACGTGTCACCACCCGTCACCAAGACTGGCAAATTTACCTGTCTCACCTTCGCAACAGATTCCAACCTGCATTCTAGGACAGCTGCTACCACCCATGGCCCAAATGGTCCCATTAGCCAGCAGACCGTACGATGCCAACTACGGGAGCAGGGCCTGCAACTAAGAAGACCTTACATTGAACTCATTCTGACACATCAGCATCGACAAGAGCGAATTCAGTGGGCTCGAGCACATCGTCGATGGACACAGCGCCAGTGGGGAGAGATCCTCTTTACAGATGAATCCAGATTCCATCTCAGCCATGCCAATGGGCGGATGCGGGTGTGGAGGAGACATGGTGAGAGATACGCCTGTTGTGTCCAAGAGGTGAATCGCTGGGGAGGTGGTAGCATAATGATTTGGGGAGGAATCAGCATGCAAGGCAGGACAGACATTCACATCTTCCGAGGACGTTGCAACGCCCAAACCTACTGAGACGAGGTCCTCCAAAACCACGTCATACCCCAACTAACCCTCACTTACACTCACCATGGCCTATCTGAACCAACAACAAATCAATGTTCTACCATGGCCATCTTTGTCACCCGACCTTGCCCCAATAGAACATGTTTGGGATGAAATGGGATGATTCCTCCTGCAACAAGGCCTTGCTCACTCTCTTCAGCAACTTGAGGCAAATTTGGTTCGTGTGTGGCATTAGATCCCCCAGGCC
>JAECMU010124213.1:1909-16941 GCA_016106625.1 Dracogyra subfuscus
GCTTTTGTGATTTAATATTTAGTTGAGAATATGGTATTTTAAAGAAGCCATTTAAAGTGTCATAAGCTACAGATTCCCCATTCTGCAAGCAGCTTAATAAAATTCATATCCAACATAGTAGTATCTAGTATCTTATGTTCACTCTCATTCGGGGCATCTAGTTTATGGTAGCCCCACTCCCATGGCTAGTGATATTAGTGTTGGGCTAGTAAATAACTACTATTGCCATGCCCAATGGCTAGTGAAAAAAAAACCTTGTCAAATTTTGTAGTTTAAGTCTATTTTGTAAACATGAATATCCTGACCCACTCCAAACCCCAATGTTAGTATTTTAAAGCTCTATATATACATCTCCCTCTTTGAGTGTACTATGTCTGATTAGTACTATTATTTAGTAAAATTGTATCAACTTAAAGTAAAGTAGGGCTAGTGAATTTTTAATAATTGCTAGTACATTTTTTAAATCATTGATCCCATGGCTAGTGGATTTTTTGAAAATTCTAGAAGCCCTGGAGTCATTACATAATAGCAATATTGGTTTTATACTGCACACACTGTCAATGAGCAAATAAAAAACCTTGAATTAACATGTGGCAATAAATAAAAACAGACAAAATAATAATAATAATAAAAACAAGACATTATTCCTCTGCGGAATGATGCTAACAACATGGGTACTGTATTCACTACAAATAACTACAACAGATTCAAACAAAAGTATTTAAAACTACAACTCCTAAATTAAAATTCAAATAAATAGGGAAGCAATTTGACATAAATAAACATGTACACGGTACATCATATCATAATACGTGTGGGATGTAATCATTCAGTATTATCCTTAAAAAAAAATATAACAAGCTGTTCACACTTGTCACCATTTTCACAAATAAACACAAAGTGTATTTTTGGCTAAACCCACAACTAAAAGCGTACACCAAGACCTACATTTAAAATGTTAGGTTTCTGAGTGTGGTTTATTTTTTTCAAAATGTAAGCTTGTTTTTAATATATCAACTGTTGAATGTCATAAAGTAGTGCACATTGAATATTGTGTGTGCACATACTGTAAGATTTATTTTTAAATTTCTAATCTTTCAAAAGCGAAATGTGGTTTTCTTTGTTTGTCTCGTCATCTGTAAGTCAGAGACAATTTCAATGTAATTTTCAACTTGCCATTGATTTAAATGAAACCCCACATTATATTGATACTATAAGACAATTGTCTGGAATGAGTGAAATGTTTTTACATAACTATGAACAAGGAGTATAATTTAAGAAGACAGTAAAAATAATTTGACGAGTTTTTCTAACCACAAGTCAAAACACCCCAAAATATCATTAGCCATGTGGTGTCAAGAGTTATCTACTCTTGAATACATCATCCACAGAAATATTTTATTTTGCCTCTGCCATTTGTCTTTTTGATACTTCTAACATGATATTTAGCTCCATTGCTTCTCATTGTGGAATAATTTAATACTATAAATCTTTTGAATCTGTGAAATATCTATCATCCCCATTCTATCATTTGTCGTTCGAGATAACATTCAAATCATTTTCAGTTCTTACTCCTCATGTAGATCTTTCAACAAATATTGATATTACAAACAAAAAAAGAAGATTCAAATGTGTAAAATGCTTTTTAAAATTATTTGTCCTATCATTTTTCCATTAGTGACAACTTGAGTATCATTTCTAACTCTTCTTCCTCCTCTTTCCGCCGTCTCTCGGCATCAGCCTGCTCTTGTTGGGACATCTCTAGCACCAGACGCATTTGGTCCTCTTCAGACAAAGAGCGACTTGGTTGTAGCATATCTGTTGGAATTATTTCGGCTGGTTCCATCTTGCCCAGGCTCTCTGCTATTGCTCTGTGTACAGAATAAAGACAATCTAAATTTCAGTGAGTGTTAAAATATTTCTATTTTGCATAATGAAGGAAGGAAGGAAATCTTTTATTTACCAATGCATACTAAACACATTTTTTATTTAGTTATATGGCGTCGGACATATGGTTATGGACCACACAGGTATTGAGAGAGAAAACTCGCTGTCGCCACTACTCTTTTCAATAGCAAGGGTTCTTTTATATGCATCATACCACAGACAGGATAGTACATACCACAGCCTTTGTTACATCAGTTATAGAGCAATGGTTCGATCGAGTGTACAGAATAAAGACAATCTAATCAATATCTAAATTTTAATTACAGTGTTACAAATGTTTATATTTTGCATAAGGATACCCGGTATATAGAAATAAAGAAAAAAACTAATCAAGAATGCTCAAGCTGAGTGACCTGAAACATTATTAGACGGCAGTGACAGGAAAATATCCTTGTGTTGGGAAAGAAAAGGAATCAGGGTTTTATTTCTGAAATTTGACTTGACTCCCATGGCTTTCAACTTGGGAATTTTTGCGTCGTTTTACAAAATAATTGGGAATTTTGTGTTCCCTTTCAAAATCTTGTTAAAAGCCACAAAAATATTGATTGTTGTTTATTCATATCGAAAGAGATCAATGATTTAATAAAAAGCAATAGAAAAGAGCTTCAAGAATATTAAAAGGAAACAAATACAAATTGGGAAGTTTTAGCATTCATATTGGGATTTTTCTAAACTCCAAATTGGGAAAAAAACCGACATAGCCTTGGGGAATGGTGCCGATATTCGGAGTCTAGCAACATAGGTGATAAAACCCTGGGAATGTTTGCTTAATTTCATCAATTATCGATTGGTTATTGGACAGTGAACGTTTTGAAAAGCATTGCATTGCTATTCACTACACAAGGTTCAGAGATCGCTGCGTAATTTAAAAATATTAAACAGTAGTTGCTAATTAATGTTCAGTTGACGAAAAATATTGCTAATGAAGATTTTGAAAAAAATGTTTTCCCTGTTGGATGTTGACAACTTGATAAAACTAACAGGTACTCTTTTAAGGAAACCTGCAACATTTTTTTATTAGTAGCAATGAATGTTTTATCTTCCAACATTAGGCCTAACGGTAATGAGACATCAGGAAATGACTATGCCATTGGTGGCTGCCAATTTCCATGACACAGGTGATGCGCAACTGACCCAGGTGATGCACAACTGATCCAAGTGATGTGTAACTGATCCAGAGGATAGTTCATCAATCACAGTCCATGATAATAACTGTGACCAACTGATGAAATAGTAAAATAATTTGTATTTTTCAATGGTATGTCCTCTGGCGACATTTTCCTCTTGGATATTTTTTTATTTTATGTACTTACTTTTTTCTTACACACCCACTGGTGAGAACATCATGCATTATTTTTGATAACACATGGGTTGTTTACACATGTATGTGATGACCAGGGCATCAGTGCCATGCATCCAATGAAAAACAACATAGTGGAAATAGATGACATCAAACAAAGATGGCAGATGGTTGGAAACAACACAGGTGTTTTATTTATACTGTGATGTATACAAGAACAAAACAGTACTGTGATTTATACAAGAACAACAGAGTATGATGGGGTGTTTTATTTATACTGTAATGGGGTATTTTATTTATCCTGTGCACAAATTATTGCTATATAAGCTCAGAAAATCCTTAAAAGGTCAGATCAAAATGTTTAAGTCCCGATCAGGAGTGCTTTCGATCAGGATTTTATTAACCAGTTTATTGCCTCAGTGAATAAGCCAACTCTCTTCTTTTGGAAAGTATTTCTAGACTTCAAAAGTCGGCTAATACACAGCAATATAAAGTATTTGATAGATACTTGAGTTATTTTTGTTATTGTTAGATGGGATTGTTTATGTTTGTGTTTGTGCTATTCATTTTGGTTATATACATCCTATACTCAACTTGTTTTATGTAGAACACTAATCACTTGTGGTTATTAACACCACTAGAGCACATTGATTTATTAAACATCGGCTATTGGATTTTAAACAGTTGATCATTATGACATACAATCTTAGAGAAAAATAAAAAAATGTTTTATTTAACGATGCACTCAACAAATTTTATTTACGGTTATATGGCATCAAATGTATGGTTATAGATCACACAGATAAGGAGAGAAAAAACCTGCTGGTGCCACTTTATGAACTACTCTTTTCGATTAGCCACAAGGGATCTTTTATAGGCACCATGCCACAGACAGGATAGTACATACCACAGCCTTTGATTTACCAGTCGTGACTTACCTTTGAAGCTGTCGGTCTTCATCCTCTCCGAAGCCAGTCGCAGATGGCTGGGTCCTATTCAAGGCTTCCCAAAACGTCACCTGGTCATTCTCCGAGCCTGCGTCTACTAGACTTTGCTGTATTGCAAATTGCAAGAGTTCGTCATCCTCATCATGCAGGCGTTCATGGTGTGCATCACCTGGAAACATAACAAACTCAGAGTAGAGTCATGTGGCTCTGTAGCTCAGTGGAAAGGAAGGAAATGATTTATTTAATGACACACTTAACACATTTATTTACGGTTATATGGTGACAACATAATGGTTAAGGACAACACAGATGAGAGAGGAACAATTCTGCCATTGTACAACTGTTCCAATTAGCAGCTAGGGATGTTTTATATGCAATATCCCATAGACACAATAGTACATACACAGACATAATTATGCACCCTTCCAAAACAAAACCTGATCTTACTCGAACATAGCAATGTTAATGACGAAACCCACATCTTCCCATCAGCTGCAAGGATAGACAGGATAGCACATACCACAGCCTTTGATATACCAGTCGTGGGAAACTGGTTGTGATGAGAAAAAACAATCCGAGAATGTGTTCACTAAGGGGATCTGATCCTTTGACCTAAGCACCTCAGGTGACCATTCTATTGATTTAATTAGATCACAGCCCTACATCAACAAACAGGGCCAGTAACAGTTATTCACGTAGTGCTATTCTTTAAAATCCACAAATCTGGAAATAATCCAGTCATGTCATGTCATAGGGTTTAACGTGCACATTCAGAACAAGCTTTTGTAGAGCATGCCTGTTGTGGGTGCAAGAGCCGAAGCAAGCTCTTTCGTCCAAGATAGAAAGTTGGGGGGATGTAGGAGGGACCGCCTACACTGGCAGATGCAAGGGAGAACCAGCAGTCCTATCAAGATCGGTAGCAGGCGGGGTTGGTGGTGGTGGGGCTATGGAATTTTGAATGGAGCATCAATTATGCCAAAGAGAAAGGTGCGCATTTCAGCATGATGGAATTCTGGCGCAATTTTTGAACGGTCGGCCGAAAGCAGAAAGGATACTGAGCTAATATAGTTTGGGAATTTAGTAGATTGAGAGTAGCATTTTCTTCTGTTTTTTAAACCTTGTTCACCACAGACATATCTCACTACCTGTCTATGCTGTAAAATGTAAAATTTGTTTTATTTAACGACATCACTAGAGCTCATTGATGTTTTATCTTATCTTCGGCTATTGGATGTCAAACATATCAAACATATGGCCATTCTGACACTGGTTTTTAACAAACCCGCTATCGTCACATAGGCTACTCTTTTATGAGGCAGCAAGGGATCTTTTATTTGCACTTCCCCCAGGCAGGATAGCAAAAAACGATGGCCTTTGTTAACCAGTTATGGATCACTGGTCGGTGCAAGTGGTTTACACCTACCCATTGAGTCTTTGAGGAGCACTCACTCAGGGTTTGGAGTCGGTATCTGGATTAAAAATCCCTTGCCTTGACTGGGATCTGAATCCAGTACCTACCAGCCTGTTGAACGATGGCGTCTAGGCTGTAAATGCAGGCCATAGGATTTCAAACACTTTCTCAGTTCCGTGGCTTGTCATCATGGAAACCCATTGGTAAATGTTTAAAACATTTTTTTATATACAATCCTGTTGGGTCGAATTCAAAAGGGTCGAATACCGTATTTTCCCATGTATTATGCGCACTGGTGTATAATGCGCACCCCCCACTTTGAATGTTTATTCCAAGAAAAAAAACATGAACCACAATACTATGCAAGATGTACTGTTTTTCCCAGACACCAAAACTAACAAAAAACGAAAGTAGCGGTATATTCAAGAAACAAAACTTATTTTATGTACGTGAGTACATAGACCTACATGTCACATTAAACAAAGGCTAGTACTTGTATACTTACATGCCACAGACTCACACGTGCATAAATGAAAACAAAATTATATACCCATACACTGTAAATGACTAATAAATAAATACATTTGGTTCTCGTGGCTAACGTGAATGCACGAGATTTCTAAATTTATAATAGTGTCATATATTTCCGGAAATGGCCGAATTAAATCTCATGGCAATTAAAAAAAAATTACGGTCCAGTTTTGTCCTTTTTATACACTTTTTGGCGAGGTATGGATACTGTTATAGATTTATTTTTTATTTATTACAAGCATCACAAGTGAAAAGCAATTTTTAAAAAGGTTTTGGCATTTTATTGTAATGAACACTGTCAATAATCTGTAAAGTAACGTAAACAACCGATCGGCAATTTTTTCATGGGTGATCGGGTGACATTTTTAAAAGACAGTTTTTCTACTGCTATGTATAATGCGCACCCCCATTTTTAACTGGTATTTTCTGAAGAAAAAAAGTGTGCATAACACATGGGAAAATTCGGTACACTGCAAAGCTCGAACCAAAACCAAATCCTGAGTTACACTTAAAAGTTGTTGACTGATTGGTTACGTCGAACTACCCGATGGGTCGAACACTTTGTCAAGCACCGATGGAGTTTGAGCCAACAGGATTCAACTGAATATTATTTTTGTTGAATAATCAAATGTGATATAATAACCATGGGAAGAGAAATTTCGGTACCGTGATTTTACCAAGACGGTATTGGAAACAACTATTTCTGTGACATCCGAGAGCCTGTAAATGTTGTGTTTTTTTAAATAAAAAATTATCAAGCCACACACTACCTACCTAACCGTCCATAAGTGGGTGGCACCTCGAAGCAAGCCTCGTTGACGACACATGACATCTTCCCCTCCTCCCCAACACACGTGACCATCTCCACGGGCTGGTTCATCGCAAATATATTGCCAAATGTTATTCTTGCATTGAGGACGTGGAATATTGGAATTTCTGCAATAATACAAAGTTACATAATATACAGTCGAACCTGTTGCAATTTAATACATGCATGACAACCACCTGACTGACAGGGTAGACAGCTGGTACACAACACAAAAAACATTTACCAAGTTTTACAAGGAATTATATATCTCATCTACAATCAACGTAAGTCATGTCACAAACAGAGAGCTCTACACATTTACAAATGCTGATTTCAATGTGTATTTATAAAAAGTAAAATAAAAGATAATAAAAATAATAATAAAAACATTTGATACAACAATAAATATATAGTTTGAGAGAAATGGAGTTAGACAAAAAACTTTAGTGTTCAACTAAACACAAAAGTTTGCTGTCACCACTGCCATTGCTTAAAATAATACCTACATCTTGCCTTTTTAATTTGTAAAAAACAAAAACCACATGAATGTAACCATGTGGGTTTTATTGTTTTAATGAGTTTAGTATGCACAAAACACATGCACCTAAACCTTTGGCTAGGAGCTGTAGGGACATGCATTTTCCTGTCTTTACATCTGACCTCTGACCAGGGACAGTGACGATCAACGAATAGACTAGCCAGCTGTGTTTGACCCAGTTGGTGGCTATTCACTGTCACTCACCTGATATTCCTTGATATACCACGATCTGCACAGGTCACGCACTTTTAATCAGCCTTTAAAGTACACTGGGATAATTGACGTTTTGACAATTGAGGTTACCGCCCTAAAGCCCACAGCTAAAAGGTTTATTGTTATTTGACTGTATATACACCAATGTTCTCCGGAATAAAGGACCCTATGTAACCAAGCTTCACTGAGTCTACTTGTCTTTTCAGGGAAGTAACATGATGATTCCGTAACATTTATCTTCTAAACAATATGACCATCCTCAGTGGCATCGTAGTTAGGCCATAGATCTACAGGCTGGTAGGTACTGGGTTTGGATTCCAGTCAAGGCATGAGATTTTTTAATCCAGATACCGACTCCAAACCCTGAGTGAGTGCTCCGCAAGGCTCAATGGGTAGGTGTAAACCACTTGCACCGACCAGTGATTCATAACTGGTTCAACAAAGGCCATGGTTTGTGCTATCCTGCCTGTGGGAAGCACAACTAAAAGATCCCTTGCTGCTAATCGGAAAGAGTAGCCCATGAAGTGGCGACAGCGAGTTTCCTCTAAAAATCTGTGGTCCTTAACCATACGTCTGACGTCATATTCGTAAATAAAATGTGTTGAGTGCGTCGTTAAATAAAACATTTCTTTATTTCTTTATTTCTGGCTTTGTTGAGGTTTTACTAAGCACAAATAAAAGATCCCTTGCTGTTTGTCGTAAAAGAGTAGCCTAAGTGGCTAGAGCAGGTTTCCTCTAAAAAAAACAGTGTCAGAATGACCATATGTTTGACATCCAATAGCCGATGATAAGATAAAAAAATCAATGTGCTCTAGTGGCGTCATTAAATTAAACAAACTTTACGTTTTACTTCTAAACAATATGATTAAAGGCAAGGTCACATGAAAGTTGACCTATCTGTACTGAAGGCAGGGTAACACAGATTACAAAACTTAGAATCTACACTATGTGTATTTTTTGTTCATCTAACACTCAAAACAATAAGCCAATACTTTTAAACAGCTAGCATTTAGCTCAAAACAAACAAAGATATTTTTTGGATGACAGTCATTCAATTACATATCAAAATATGGGTAATAAATGAGATAGGGGTGGGATGTAGCCCAATAGTAAAGTGCTCGCCTGAAGAATGCTCAGTTTAGGATCGACCCCCATCAGTGAGCCAATTGGGCTATTTCTCATTCCAGCCAATGCAGCACGACTAGTATATCAAAGGCCATGGTATGTACTATCCTGTCTGTGGGACAGTGCATATAAAAGATCCCTGCTACTACTGAAAAGATATAGTTTCCTCTCTAACACCATATGTCAAACTACCAAATGTTTGACATCCAATAACCGATGGTTAATAAATCAATGTGCTCTAGTGGTGGTGTTAAATAATAAAATAAAGAAAAAGAGCGAGAGAGAGAGAGAGAGAGAGACAGAGAGAGAGAGAGAGAGAGAGAGACAGAGAGAGACAGAGAGAGAAAGAGAGAGAGAGAGAGAGAGAGAGAGAGAGAGAGAGAAATGAAAGGCAGCTGGCAGAATAAACTACTTTTCAAAATTTAATATATACAGATTTTCAGGCAATACTGTACTGGCTCACTGAGGTTAAAACAAATGTTGATAACTGGCTACCTATTTTAACTGGAAAACCTGACGGAATCTGCAGGGTGATGAAATCTCGCAGCTTCTTGAAGTGTGCATTGCTAGCTGCCATGAGGTCTATAATGGGGATGACCTGCTCCTGGAGGGACAAGGGGAATGCTTCGCACAGCCATAACGTGCCCCGGAACTTCTGCGTCTTCGTCGTCTGCTCTTTAGGCCGACCAATGTCTCGGCCTTCCAGATCAACGTATTTATTAAAATAGTCCTCCGCAGAAATATCACAAGGGTTGTAAGACACTGATGTAATAGACTGCAAACAGAAGAAAAGAAAATAATAATTTAGAGGGACAAAAACCAAAAAAAGAGAGAAGAGAAATCATTATTTAATAAAAACACAAAATGTAATCTGAAAAACATCCATCATAATTTGGAATTTGAAATTACCAAGCAGGAAACGGTCCTTCATTATTATTAACTCAAAATTAACTACCATGTTTCATTACACAGTGGTTAGTGCATTTAATTAACTTGTTGCCAAATAGTTATCTTAATAGAAATCTGGTAACTGTCTTTAGTTTATAAAATTAGCATTAAAGGACACTAACTTCCAAACATTATTGCAGTTTGCTACTGTACTTGCATAAAGTAAAAGTTCAGACTTTGTTTACACGTTTCCTCAACTAAAATGTCAATATTTATTTACACACCAATTAGAAACAATAATGTGTGAGACATGTGTGTGTATATACATTATGGAGTTCAATTTAAAGACATCTAATTGTTTTCTTCATAGTGATGACCCAGATGTCAAACCCACACTGACCAATGAAATGATATCTCCTTGGAGAATATCACAAATTATAGAGCCACCGATATCTCCTACAAAAGCATTTAATGGATATTAAATAATATTAATGGTCACAAGAATAGTATTCTCTATTGACATACTGTAAACAAAGCCAACATCCTCACCCCATTTGACATACTGTTACTTTTAGTATGTTCTTCAGCTACTCCGAGAAACGATTCCAGTGGCGTCTTGATGACTTTCTTGCATTTCTCTTTGTCTTGCTGCGATAAATGTTCGGTCCTCGTCTTGGTGACCAGTTCCACATTACTTGCACTAAATACCTAGTAACAAAATCATGGATCCACATTACCTTCACTATTTTTTTTATTTTTTTTTTTTAATTTGTTTAACGACGCACTCAACACATTATAAGTACGGTTATATCGGCGTCGGACATATGGTTATGTCGAGAAAAAACCCCAGTGGTTAGCTGACGGGGATCGATCCTAGACCGACCGTACATCAGGCAGGCACTGTACCACTGGGCTATGCTGCCTGCTACCTTCACTAAATACCTAGTGAACATTTTAAAAGTTCCACATAACTTGTACGACATACATGTATCTAGTGACAATTAAAGATTCACATTACAGGGATGTGATATGATTTAACAATACAATTATCCAGGGCTTCTAGAATTTGATAAAAATCCACTAGCCATGGGATCAGTGATTTTAAAAATGTACTAGCCATGATTAAAAGTTCACTAGCCCTGCTTAAAATAGATACCATTTTAGTAATAGTAATAATCAGATACATGTATGTCACCTAAAGAGAGAGATTGAGTTTAAATGTTTTTAGATTTGGGGTGGAAAGAGGGGGCAGGACATCTATATTTACAAAATATGTAAATGTATCATTTGACAAGGGTGTTTTTTTTCCACTAGCCTTCGTGCTAGTTATATTAGTTATTCACTAGCCCAACACTGTATATCACTAGCCATGGGAGTGGGGCTATCATAATCTAGTAGCCCTGAATTATCTTTAAAAAGTTGTTTGTTTTTTTAACCTCAACCATAAACAAAACATTTCAGATAACATTAAAAATTATATTTGGAAAATTATTTTATGCAAAAATAAAGAGAGCAAAATCACACTCCTGACATTACTTTCACTAAATACTTACGGAAATTAAAAATCAGCTATGTAGCAAAAGTCTTACAGTAACACTATACTATTTACTAAATGCTTAAGAGCAACACACATAAGGGAAAAAACATTACAAATACATGTAGCTATTAAGTTAACAATATTTATTTAATGAAATAAGACACTTTATTTTTTGATGTGGTATGTTTACTCAGCCCAGTATTAATAAATATATTTATATTATAATGAGTAAGTCATCCAATGGAAACAAAGTGTCTGATATTTTTGGTATCACCATACTTTGAGAATCGGATAACTATGCAAATTAGGTCATGTGACCAACATGATTGACACCCAAAAATGTAAACAAATCAAAATGGCTTCTCTCTCAGTAGGCGAATCTGTATCAGTAGACGATAGGGGTGAGGGCACGATAACAGGGGTTATTGACAAAGGAAACAATGTGAAAGAATATTTAGTAAATATTGTCGGTAGAATGCTTTAAAATATGTTATTTTTTCAATCAGAAATATAATAATAAAATATTTCATTCATTTCGTAAGTTTTTCTATGGACAGAAAGTCTCGATAATTAACTACTTTAGTATTTGGAGTTGTGTCCCTTTGACAAGCCACACCTTCACTTGCTATCTTCATTAACCACGCCTCCTCAAATTATGTAATGGCGGATTTAATCATTGCAGCGGCGAGCAAAGTTTAAAAAAAAACGTTTATGAAAAGATTAACATTATATGATAAAAAGATTATTATCCTCGTGTTATTCGGTATCATCAATATCATATATTAGAAATAAAAATTATGTATTATGCTCGCCAGAGGCTCGCATAATACAATTTTTATTCCTAGTATATGATATTGACAATACCGAAAAACACTCATATAATAATCTCTATCTACGATCTAAAATTATATCTCTTAATACCAGTACGACATACTTTGCATTCATAACCATTGACAAACTCAGTTTTGTCATTTCTCCAGCCCCATATTCCAGACTTATTCCTGCAAAGAGAAAAAAATAAAAAAGTATATAGCTGTGTGTATGCTTGTATGCAGGGGTGGGGGAATGGGGTTTGCACATGTGCGTGTACATTTACAGATTTGTGTATAAATATTTTATTTTTAGACAGACAATTTCCAATAGTATGTATACATGTATTCCTACGCTTATTTACAGAACATGGTTGACGGTAAGAACGAAAGAAATTATTTTTGAGTGTTTCAAGGTACACTTCTTGTACTGTTTGTAATTATAAGAATTGTTTCTAATTTTTTTGGAATTTATCGATGTATAAAAGTCACAAATGTAGTATAATATCGTTTCGCTGCGTGATTTTATACCATTTGTGACTTTTATACATCAATAAATTCCAAAAAAAAGAGAAACAATACTTATATAATCTAATGAATTTAGTTGATAAGCTGTACATTACATTCAACAGAAATAATTTAACTGTGGAATTCTGATGTCAGAAATCATACAGCAGGGCTTGAAATTATACCAAAGTGGAGGTGGTAAAGGATGTGTGCAAAATAAGTACGCCCAAAATTAAATACAAACATGCTAACCTCAAAACATTTCTGCCATAATTACATTAAATTAACATAAAATGTACAGTGAAACCTCTCAAAACCAGACCCTCTGTAAACTGGAATTCCCCCAAAACCAGACATTTTCCACAGCTTCTTTTTAAACAGATGTACTGAAGAGAATCTCACTAAACCAAATATCTCTTAAAACCTAACTTTTTACTTGATCCAGAGGATGTCCATTTAGAGTAACAGGGCTTCTAGATTATGGTATCCACACTCCCATGGCTAATGATATTCAATGTTGAGCAAGTAAATAAATACTATTGCCATGCCTGACGGCTATTGAAACAAATCTGTCAAATGTTGCTGGTAAGTCTAATTTGTAAATATGAATATTCTGCCATCACCCCAAATGTTAGTGTTTTTAAGCTCTGTCTCACTCTTTAGGTGACATATTTGATTATTACAATTATTTAGTAAAGTTGTATAAACTTAAAGTAAAGTAGGGCTAGTGAATTTTTAATCGTGGCTAGTCAATTTTTAAATCATTGATATGATAAAAATTCAAGAAAGAAAGAAAGAAATGTTTTATTTAACGACGTACTCAACACATTTTATTTACGGTTATATGGTGTCAGACATATGGTTAAGGACCACACAGATACTGAGAGGAAACCTGCTGTCGCCACTTCATGGGCTACTCTTTCCTATTAGCAGCAAAGGATTTTTTATATGCACCATCCCACGGCCTTTGATATACCAGTCGTGGTGCACTGGCTGTGACGAGAAATAGCCCAATGGGCCCACCGATGGAGATCGATCCCAGACCGACCGCACATCAAACAAGCGCTGTACCACTGGGCTACGTCCCACCCCAAAAATTCAAGAAGCCCTGGAGGAGTTTCACTGTACAATTACATACCAGCTATTATTAACATTAAGTACTGCATTAAAAAGAGTGCTCAGAAGACACAAAAAGCCTGTTGTGTCCACATTAGCGAGATCTAAAGCCCCATACAGAAGTGGCCTCATTTCGACACATTTCTTATGACTGAACAAACAAGTGAATGACTGAACAAACCAAACAAACATTCAAATTCAAATGACTGAACAAAAAAACAAAATGAGTCTCCCACCTTTCAAAAGAGATTTTGTCCGTATCTATGAAGGTGGTCACTATAGGGGATGTGAGTCTGGCTGCCACGGCCTCTTCGGACGGTCTCGTGGTTTGTAAGGGCTGGGTTACATCAGCCAGTCGCATCACCTCAGTGTACACCTCTTTCTGATCGTGGTCCACCTCCATCACAGTCGCAGTGTCAGCTGAAACATGAGTTAAAGTTGGTTTGTTTTGTTTAACAACACCGCTAGAGCATAATGATATATTAATCATCGGCTAGTGCATGCAAAACATTTGGTAATTTTCACATATAGTCTTAGAGAGAAAACACTCTATACTTTTTCATTAGTAGCAAGGGATCTTTTATGTGCACCATCCCACACAAAGCCATTAATATATGTTTGTGGAGCACTGGCTGGAACAAGAATTAGCCCAACATGCCCACAGACAAGGATCGATCCGAGTGCTTTATCAATGAATTAAATACCACCCTCTGCCCCTGAAACATGAGAGGTTCAAACCATGAGGATGTTGATTTCAACATTTGTTTATTCTACTGGCCTCTATATTTGATAGATGTGTAACCATTTCGCTTTCTCAGCACGTGCCCAATCTCCAATTAAACACAGTTCTAAAATGCTTTGCTGGGTTCGGCTACCCCTTTCGGTCGTAGACTTCAAAAATTATATTTCAATATCTAAACTCATAATTAACTTTTCTCACCAATTAATAAAATAATCACATAACTCAGAGTTTTCTTTCACAGTGTTTATTTAAGGGTTTCAGTAAATCATTATAAAAATAAAATTATTACAGTTAACCAACAATAATTAAGATGTCAATAAATTTCATAAATGACATTGAGATATTCAGGTTACATAATTATTCGAATTTCCCTTTCTCTTCAATCACCCTTAATTCCTTGCCAATAAACAAGAAGAATCCCAATATGGATTACTCTGATTATTTTAAGAAAAACGTATCTAACATTCTTTCTCCCCTCCCCATGAAATTACAAGATTCCCAAACGTGGAATACTCAGGAATTTACGAGGCGGAAACAATCTTTCCTTCCCTCAATTCCTATCGGAAATTCTAATAATCTTCTATAAAATATTGTTGTAACCTCTCAAGTGTCA
>JAECMU010124250.1:771-17954 GCA_016106625.1 Dracogyra subfuscus
CTTCTACAGGGTGTCGGTCACATACACAAGAGTTTACCGAGGTGTACCGAAAAATAATTACACCATCGGCATGTACCGAGTATGTCACTAGACCGATGTGCAGTGCGATTAATCCCGGTTAATTACCGTTGTTAACACTGCAAGCAAATTTACCGCTAATCAGTGCACAGGGTTTCTGACTCTTACCTTGATTTCCAAAAGCGTATTTACTATTATTTATGAATAGAAAAAAAAACGTAATGAGAATATTTGAGCACTGATATGAATAAAACCTTCTTTTTTTTTTTGTAATAAATATATTCTAAAAATATTTGGCGAATATGTATTGAAATTGGTGAAAGAATTTGCAGATTGGCGAATTTTTTGGCGAACATAAATTGTACCCCAGGGCTAGCCCTGGTTTGTTCATAAATAAATAAAACAAAACTGAAATTCACTTTTATTTAATTGGGATGTATTACTTAAGTTACATGTTGGTACGGTACTTGCAATGGGATTACGTCGCGAACAGCAGACAAAACAATTTTGGTAAACAAAGGTCACGATTTGCCAAAGCATACCGGCTTAACTAAATCCATTAATGTTTGCCGTTTGGTGCAAACTGCTTGTGAACAACAATCATGACCCGTTAATGGTAGGAACTACTCAGACAACTTGATTATAAATGCCTTTGATAATACCGCAAAAACTTCGATACTGTAATACATTCTGCTTTCGTAGGCTACAACCAGTGAGAAGTCGCTTTGTTATAGAGTAACGGTTGAGCAAATTATACTAGCACCGGAACCGAACAGCTGTTGACATCTACCAAATTAACAACAAGATTAAAATAATGCTTAGTATTAGTAAACGTATTTTTTTTTACGACAATAACGTCATATGATAACATCAAAATAATTTATTATTTATTGAGTCGAATGGCGGCACTGCAGAAAACGATGGGATTTATCGGGAACTAAATCGCTGTACGATTATATATGGTGGGAAATATTTTGAAAAACAAAACAAATGGGTGGTGGATATTTTGGCCGCTAATGCAGGTTCAGACCTAAATTTTGCTGAAAAATAGTGGCTGCTGGCCGAGTAGGACAGGTGGCCGCTCTAGAGAGGTCAAATAAAGAAAGAAATGTGTTGGGGGAGTTTCTAGGTGGCCGTTATGGGCAGGTGGCCATTATACAGAGGTGCCCGTTAGACCAAGTTCGACTGTATATATATATATATATATATATATATCATATAATATCTTACATTTTCAGTGCAATCAGAGTATGTGATATTTTTCAGATCACATACATGTAGTTTATCAATTTGACAACTTTGCAAATTAGATGTTAATTAATTGAATTCGTGGCATTAGGTTCATTGACATTTAAAGCTGCACGCCCTTCCATTCAGCGAAAATAATGTATTATTTTGGTTAATCTACAAACCTGTAACACACTTAGATCACGTTTTTATAAAATGGAGTGAAAAAGCGGTTTTATATCGATAAATACCATGGGAATCCCCATGTTCCAATTGCTTCAAATAAGTCTGAATGTTAGTATTCTGATGTCACCGGTAGATGTTGCTAGAAGCACAAAAATGCCTACGTCACAACAAATTTAACAGAAACTTGGGGTGCGTTCGTTTCACCTCTCCTGGACATGTTCCAACTGTTCTGTCCTGGACAGCGAAAGGAATGAGTTTAGAACAGGAAGTTACTTTACAAACATGGGTGCTTCTGTTTAGGTAGTGGCTGCTGCAGCAATCGTGATACTTGAATCGGAATAAGACAACACCGACCATGTTGACTATACTACAGTGTTTGAAAGAAAGAAAGAAAGAAAGAAATGTTTTATTTAACGACGCTCTCAACACATTTTATTTATGGTTATATGGCGTCAGACATATGGTTAAGGACCACATAGTTTTTGAGAGGAAACCCGCTGTCGCCACTTCATGGGCTACTCTTTCCAATTAACAGCAAGGGATCTTTTATTTGCGCTTCCCACAGACAGGATAGCACAAACCATGGCCTTTGTTGAACCAGTTATAGATCACTGGTCAGTGCAAGTGGTTTACACCTACCCATTGAGCCTTGTGGAGCACTCACTCAGGGTTTGGAGTCGATATCTGGATTAAAAATCCCATGCCTCGACTGGGATACCAACACAGTACCTACCAGCCTGTAGCAGACTTCGAACTTAACGGTCGCCAGGGTTCGAACTTAACAGTCGCCTGATCGCCCCTGGCAACTGAAAACGACGACGGGCGACTGAAAACCCACAGTAAAGTTGCCTGCCTGGCGACCGAGCTTTCATAGCAACATTTAAATCAATAATTACTAAATAAATAAAAGTATTATTCGGGCAAGTGAAAATAGCACTGGGCAAGTGAAAGTGCTGTCACCACTTGCCCAGATGCCAACTGCAAAAAAAAGTTAAGCACACACACTGCTGTAGACCTATGGCTAACCATGACGCCACTGAGGCCGGTACAGTGTTTGAAATAATAAATTTTTATATATTTTGTATAAACCACAGTTAGTCTACATTTGCTATTTGGAACCGGGTACTAGTGCCTAACCAGGCCCGTATGCAGGGCGGAGGTGCGACGGATGTGTACCCCCCAAATTGCTAACGGTCCACTTTTCTCTATAAAATTTAAATAATGTTATGTTATCGTTGTTGTTTTAAGGGGTTATTTTTATGTTGATTTTTATCTTTTTAAATTCGCACCCACCCATCAGCCATTTGCACCCACCCATTAAAAATCCTGTGTACGGGCCTGCTAACCTATTGTTATTAGCATTTAGATGCACCGTTTATTATTGGTGGTTATGGTGGGTGGTAGTGGTGGTGGTGGTGGTCGTAGTAGCAGTAGTTGTCGTAGTAAAAGTAGCAGTAAGCCTAGTAGTTGTAGTAGTATTAGTCGTCGTCAAGGTTGGAGAGGCATTTCCCCTTGGTTTTAAGGGTTTGTAACGTTTTGCATTGAGATACTTTATTTTATTGTTAATGAAAATGTTCACGAATTGTGAAGAAACACCACACAAATGAACAACAAGCGAACGACAACAAATCGGATGTTGATTGCACGAACCGTGCACGAGAAAACAAACCGAAACAAAATGATAACGGTCACATAGTATACCAACGGCTGTGACATTGAAATGGAAATATCCCCTCTAAAAATAGATTAGACCTCGTCTGCTCAACGTTTTTTTCTCAGAGGCACGTGGCTTTATAAGAAATACAAAAAATACATTTTGTGGTATTACAAACACAAGGATTACCAAAAACCATTTCAGGTGAATGGAAATGTATATTCTAAATAATAAACGGTATGGAAAGTGCAATTTTATTTGTGAAAAAAGGGTTTATTAGCAAAAATCAACGGCGTAGTGGTTAACAACTATCTGTTACTAGGGCATGTCCCTTTAAGCAAACGCACATGGGTGACACTCCATCATTGACACATGCATTCATAGTCATCAAATAAAAACATTTCAAATTTTACATTGAAAGCTGTCCAGCGTTCAGAAAACTAAAAAAGTTAGGCCCTAGTTTATTCTGATGTAAGGACATCCAAAATGACGTCATTTGAGTTTGACATCTTTTTCATTCACCACACCACATAATCTTACGTCATTTAAATATCGCGTAATGGCTGACTGGAATTAAAGTTGTGTGTACAGTTTACAAAAACAGGTTATTGAGATTATTACCCTCGTGTTTTTCGATATTGTCAATATCATATATTATAATAATATAATTTTTATTCCTAATATATGATATTGACGATACCGAAAAACATGAGGGTAATAAGCTCTCTATATATAATTATATATATATTTTTTTAAATACCTTCTGACTTGCAATAGTTTGCTTCATTTTAAGCACGTCGATCATAAACTGTTGTAGAGACTGCGACCCATCATCTCCAAGAGACTTGAGGAAACACACAGCAATGTCAAGGTTGTCTATTGAATCACAGATATCTGGGAGATTGGCACGGAGTTCTGCACTAATCTGAAGCTGAACAGTTGGACTCAGAGCTTCCTGAAAAAGAACAAAGCAAAGAGACTCAATCATGAGTGGATGTTGGAGACAAGGAGATTCTATGTTAAAAGATACAACTGTTTGCATGAACCAGTTATCCCAACTGAAAAAATGGAATGAGTCTTGGTGCATTTTTGACAAAACAGTCTTGTATCGAGGACTTGATTTTCTCCCTATTTTCAATAGATATTAGTGTATGATTATTTTTCTTGCATACCTAAGAACATGTATGTTTGTTTTCAAACAAAATAATCAAAACATTGCATCAGTAAGGTAACTAAAACCACAACACTGCTGACTATAGGGAATGTTATAAACATTAAATGCTATAATGTTTTGTGTTAGTTACTTTTTAAATCTACAGGTATTTTAATTATTTACATATAAACTGATGATCAAAAGAAAGTATACTAATTATTTTTATTATAAATAAACACAATACACGTTCATGGAAGGTTAGATAGGTTCCAGTGTTTCCAGTGTTTTTTGTTATAATGCAATCAATGACGAATAGTCACACATTGCTGCATTTGGGCGATGCCGCACGTGCAAAATGAGTTTATTCATAAAATGTATACTGCACGAAAAACATGATACTCATACACATAAAGGTGTAAAAAAGGATGCCATTGCTTAGAACATTCCTCAGTCAACAGTAAAACACCAGAGAACATGGCAAGGCTAACTGCTGAAGAAACAGAGAGAGAGCTATTGGTATGGTGCAGTTGGGTGCGAGTTATGCCCATATGGCAAGAATCCTGAATTACACAACATTGACAATAACCAGGTTGATAAAGCGTTAATACTGGAAGGACTGCAGACAAATCACGAAGAGGAAGACCCCGCGTCACAACAGCTAATGAGGACTGCCATCTCCACATCTTACACTTATGTAACAGATTCCTCACTATGATGTCATCTGCAGTGACTGGCATTGGACATGTCATCAGTCCACTACAACAGCATGGTATCAGGGCCTATCGACCATTCAGAGGGATGACATTAACGAGGCAACATTGACTTTGACATTTACGTTGGGCATATCAGTTTCAACGTTGGCAAAAATGCAACTGGCAACGTGTACTCTTTTCTGATGAGAGCAGGTTCCAGTTATTCAGAGTTGATGGCAGGAGACTGATATACCAACGTGCAGGAGAGAGAACAGCTCCCTGCTGTGTTCAGGAGACTGAACCGTTTGGCGGTGGATCTGTGATGGTTTGGGGCAGTATCTGTGGCCAACAGCTGACAGATCTTATTGTCATTGACGAAATCTGTCCGACGTCGGGTCCATGCTTGCATATAAATGGTTGACATATATATGTTATTGAAACATGTTCTTTGTGGTTAAATTTATTCACTTTCGTTATCAGTGGTCATTTATAGAATCGCTCATTTCACCTCTAGTGCTGTTGTGAACTGTCATATTATCAATTTATGGGTTTTATTGAGTATAGTACTCTATATGTGGAACCAAAATGTTCCGAATTAGGTGTGCGAGTTGATTTTTTTTTTTTAAACAACGCACTCAACACATTATATTAGAGTTATATCGGTGTTGGACATATGGTTATGTCGAGAAAAATACCCAGTGGTTAGCTGACGGGGTGTGCGAGTTGAATTTACTACAGATAACTGCTAATTCTGCTCATGACAGTGTGCTTGTGTTGTTTTATTTACAAAACTGAAACTGTAAATATTAACTTCCTATTTTCCAACCACAGCCTCGTTCGAGAGATGGACAAAGATGGACGAATAACTTAAATAAGTCCAGATGTGGCATATTTTGATAAGAATGTGACATTAAATCTGCAAAATATATTGACATGATTGCGAAATCTTTGTTGAAGACGACTTTGTAAAAACGTCTTGCTTATGATATCATTCTTCATATGTGATCAAACCTGTGGCATGTCATGTATTCCAGCAAATTTAAACTACAATGAAATATCCATGAATTATAAAACCTTTGTTGGCATATAATAAAAATAAATCATTGCCAATTTGTATTTAAAAATTAACAAAACAGGGCTGAAAAGAAAGAAAATGGAAATCTAAACAATGTGTCTGATGTATGCACATATATATTATTAATAAATGTATATATTATATTGTGCATTTAGGCCATGTTTTGAGAAAACAATAATAGACAATAAATAATAAATAAATGCAGTGAACCATTCGGCACAAGGAAAATATTGTCCAGTTCCAGCAAATTTGTTTCAGTCAAATTTTATTTTATTACCAGAAATGCCCTATAAAGATCTTCTTAATTTGCCGTTGTGCTCCTAGTGTGTCCTTAAAACTGCTGTGATGCGCTTTTGATCCCATGCCCCTCTAAGGTAATAATTGCAGTGCCCGTCTGACAACGTAACTGAATGCCTGCAGAAACCTATGAAGGGGTACTTAATTAAAACTTATTAGTTTACTTTCAGTTCTATATTCTACAAAGATTTATTTTCATGCATGGAATCATTTAATTTGCTTAAACCTTAAAAATATACAGTACATGTGTCATTAACTTGCAACTAAACCTAACCTGTTTGACTTTGTTGCGTAGTGTTTCAAACACAATAGCACTGGCTGTGTCTGCACGGTACAACATGGTTTCCAGCTGAAATAAAATCACAAATGTAATATTAGAAAACAGAAGAGAAATGCACATTTAAAAAGGTAAAAAGGAAACAAAATATTTATATTGTAGATCTAGATCACAATGTGTCTTTCCATGTAAAATTGATCAGCAAATAAATGACAATATCTGCCATTTTGAAGTTTTAATAAATAAAGCCACACAACATTTCTAGAACCTTACAAGAAATTAATGCATATCGAAATAAAATATTCATCAACTTTATGGTTTGCAGTGTACTTACAGGAATAATTCCACTTTGCTGGTGCACTTTTGACTTAGCTTGCAACAACCTTTCTTTAAGCTGGTGTTCAAAACCATCGAAGTCATACTCCACTTTAGTTCCCTCACCAAGCTTGAAAGAATAGTTGCAGTTGGCGAGCACCAATGGCAACAGGTCTTTGTCTGGGTGGTAACAAACGAGATGATTTGCCTTCAGGTCTTTTACTGCAACTTCAGGTACATCACTGTACAACAAAACAAATATAAACATAACATTTGAACATTTCTCACTGCTTTGTTTTGCTCACAAAGTTAAAACAATCTTTTTTTCTTCCAAAATGTATAGCTTTTCCAACCTTTATTTCAGCTGATTATGAGATGTATGCAAAAAAGTGTTCTAATGAAAGAATCCTGAGAAAGTTGCTCACTATATAATGCAAATGTCGCATTTAGTGGGTCATCGGTCCACAACAATATTTAATGAGGGTTTAATTTTTCTATCCTGTACAAATTAAGTTTGTGTTTACTAAGCTAGTCTTGAGAGCAACAATCCTCGTACAGGCTGTGCATGAGGGATGAAACATCATGTTAAGGATATCCTAGGGGAGTAGCAGTCCTCCTATAAGAACCATGGAAGCAATCTTGACTATCCTTTGACTGCAATGCTCAAAGATAAAATTTTGATCACAGAATACAGTTTTGTAAGTCAGATTAAATTGCTGTTTGACATATAGTCAAATACAGGTGTGTGCTGGGGAAAGATTTTGGGAGTCAAACCCCCACCCACTCACACAAATATTCTTTTTTACAATATACTTTCCAGAGGAACATGATTCAACCCCTCTAAAGTTCACTCATGACAGTCTAGAGCATTAACTTTGGGAAATATATTTCTGTCAAAAAGTTGATTGAAAAATTGGATGATAATTGCAATCTACTGCTGGTATTGTCTGGCTGAGTGATTGTCTGCACATTAAAGTTTGTTTTGTTTAACAACACCACTAGAGCATTACTATTAATCATCGGCTATTAGATGTCAAACATTTGGTAAGTCTGACATAGTCTTAGAGAGGAAAGGTGCTATATTTTTTTCATTAGTAGCAAGGGATCTTTTATATGCACCATCCCATAGACAGGATAGCAGATGCCATGGCCTTCATGGTGCACTGGCTGGTGCGAGAAATAGCCTAATGGGCCCATCGATGGGGATGAATCCCAGACCAATTGAGCATGAAATGAATGTTTTACCACTGGGCTATATATCCTCCCCCTTGTCTGAACATCCGCTTGAAAAAATGTATGGTCTTTTTGAAGATGATGGAGGCAACATTACTTTGGGCAATCGGACACTTTTACCTTTTTTGTGAATTCTCCGAAACAAAGTTGTCAGTTGGCTTAAGTATAACAAAAGAAAATAGGCTTCTTTAAATTGTCTTAATTTTGATGAAATAATTTAATCTAACATGTAGGACCTATAATTCACCTGCAAAATAATAAACTCTTCATCAAATCACCAACAACATGCATAATGCAGTACATCTATATACATACATTTAAAAAGCCCTACTAATTCTTCAACAACAGATCCCAGTCCTCAAAACCAAAGGTCAAAGAGAACAAAATTAACCTTTGTTTGGTAATTGCACAGTAGTGATCTAGAAACTCATTGTGTTTTCTGAGAAGGAACTCCAAGAGAATGTAAGAACAGAGTCCTGGACCAGTTGTCGATGGCAACAGGATGGCAAGCTGAGAGGCAGGTGATATCTTTACATTCCTGAATTCCTGTGGAAGTCTGATTAGTCCACCACGCAGACTCCAACATCCTGCAAAACAATAAATACTTCATCAACTCAATAATAAATACAATATCCTGCAAAATAACACTTCATCAAATCATAAATAAGTATAACAATGGAAAATTAGAAACATTTGATCAAATCACTAATAAACACAATATCCTGCAAAATAACAAACACTGCATCAAATCACTAATAAATACAATGCTGCAAAATAACAAACACTGCATCAAATCACTAATAAATAGAACGCTGGAAAATAACAAACACTGCATCAAATCACTAATAAATAGAACGCTGCAAAATAACAAACACTTCACCAAATCACTAATCAATACAATATTATCAACACAATAAACGGGCATAGAAAGGTGCCAAAAAGTGTGAGGAGTGTATATAAATACATGTATAAATGTATATACAAAATTGCTCCTGCTTCCAATATCAGTGCAATTTATTTTAAAACTGCCATGGGTGAAACAGCCCATCAACAGCAAGTTTGAAGCCCCACTATGATAATTAGGTTTTTTAATGTCGCAAATAAACATGACAGGTTATTTTGCTGTAAGAAGTCTTTTTCAAATATATATAATTATTTGGTGTAAACATTTTGCCATCATTGGGATACTTTACTGGGATGGCAGTCATTTTTATCCCATGGTGATACAACAATTTATGTCACAATGACATTATGTACCGTCATTATGTTCAAGCCATGTTAAAGTACTTAGTATACAAACAGTAATTCATTGTGCAACCTTGAATTCTCTTTGATCCAAAATGAATATAACTATAGTTATATTTTTAGATCTTACCATAATCCAAAAGTTTTTCTTTGACACATTCCCAAGCCGCAGCAAAGTGATCAAAAAGTTCTTGCATGTTGAAGTTGTGACCTGAAAACAAGTATTATATATAAACAAATAATATCTTCCCAAAGGTGATTTGAACAAGAACTCTTTGCATTAGTCCTTTAATTAATAATTATAATTTATCCTTATCTGAAGAATTCATAACTGCTCCTATTTTGGTAAAGAATTCAACCATTAACTCTACCTGCACTATGGAGATTTCAATTTACAGAGCTAACAGAGAACCACCAATTCTTATACCTTAGTGCTCCAAACAAAGCACATCATTTACCAGTATGTGTTAATTAAGTGCTAGACAATTCTTTCTCTCTTTTTCTCTAACAATAATTCTAGATGTTGAACAAAGTGAGCAGGGTGATCTTATTCTTCCTAACTTAGCTTTCATTAGTT
This sequence comes from Dracogyra subfuscus, assembly GCA_016106625.1. Lineage (NCBI taxonomy): Eukaryota > Metazoa > Mollusca > Gastropoda > Neomphalida > Peltospiridae > Dracogyra > Dracogyra subfuscus. The sequence continues at coordinate 10,721 of JAECMU010124250.1, forward strand.
TTATATATATAAAATGATGGAGGACCACAGTAATAGTTTGATATAATTAAACATTTATTTGTTAAAATGTATTCATTTTAAATTTGACAAATGGACATTTTACTTGACTGACATTTCATAATTTTTTCTTTTTTGACATCTATAACAATATTCTTATATAAACTACCCTTGTTTTCAGATATTGTGAATGCGATCAAATAATTCTGAATTCTAATACAGAAAGAGGCTGCAATTGCTTTTCATTATTATGTGATTTTCAAAAAACTTATTAAGACACAGCTTTATTGTACAAATAAAGGGTTACTTATTGAAGCCAGCAAATGATAAAGTGAATGATTTGATAAAAAATATTTAGTAAAGGGGTAATTCTCACACAAATGTAAATCTATTATTCTTTGGCTTTTTAAGCAGATGAGAAAACAAAAGAGTTGATTTTTAGTGTGTAAAGTGTTCAGTATAAATAGTCATACTTTCAGTTCTGATAACATCTTTAATGGTAATTTTGTAACCCTCAGCTCTATCGAGTCGGCGTCGATATCTCAACATCAAATGGCGCTGAAGAGTCAGAATACTTGGTATGTACTGCATAGCCTGAAGATAATAGTTCTGAAGAAAAAAAACACAACCCCAAAACCTATAAATTCTAAGACTGGGAAACTAAAAATTGCAATCTATTCTCCATCTTGTTACATGGTATATCTGTACCCTTTATCTAGAAAAATATGAGAAGATATTAGTAATATATGATGTAGCTAGCTATTGGATACTATAAAAATTAAAGATAAATATTTGGTCCTAATTTAACAAAACTGTGAATTAGCCCTGGACAGCACGGAAGGAATACAGCATGTACTGAGAGTAAGATTTTCTTAACAACAGTCCTGATATAATAATGTTAAAATTTGAAATGTTCTTACATTTAATTGTTGCCCTTCTGAACATGAAACACAAAGTAATTTGTTTTGGTATGATCTTTACACTACTTTGTAGTCCATAAAATGACTATACAACCAATCTACATCCCAAACATGATGTAGTCAATTGTTTATATATATAAAAAGATTGAAATTCTTCAAATTTTAATTATTAACACTGACTACACCTGATGCTCATTTATGGCAGCATCATATAAACTAATGAACAGTTACAAATGTCTGTACTTTCACCTCTGACTGAAACAGTCTCAAGACCATATTGCAATCTTTTTTCTTGGCATTTTCCATCTGAAGCTGGAATTCTCTCAGAAAATTATCCAAGGTGATGCGTGAGCGATAACGCCAAACATCGGGAATGTTGTGAAGATTTTCTATTGATTCAACATCCGTTGTTTCAACTTCATAGAGGATGTTCAGCAGTTTGTCTTGTCCTTTGATACAAACATTTAATAAACAAAACAACAATGAAGTTTAACAATAATTTAATTGCTCGAGGATGTATGTTTTGCATGAGTGCATGAAATGTACTTGATTAATAAATAAAGTGAATGTCACATTTAATTTCTTAATGTTATTCATAATATAGGTATGAAATATATTAAAAAGAATAAACAGTTAAAACATTAATATTTTATTTATGATAAACACTCAGTGAAATTTCAACAAACACTGTCTCAAATGTTTGCTTGAAGAGCTTGAAAATATTAATTTGTATATCTAAATTGCAATATCGAAAAAGAAAAAGGCAATAGATAACAACTCCTATTTACTCTTAATTATAACCAATGTGTATTCTATTATGATTATATTTTGAAAATAAAATTACAAAACTATTATGACAATCAAATTCGTATCTGTACACAAGGTAGAGTCAAAATTATATTATTACTTCTCCAATAAATCAATGTCAAGAGGATAACTACTTAACTAAATAAACTGAACTCTAAATTAAAAAGTATCTGGCTATCAGTGATATTAGAGAATCTTAGAAATCACTACTACAATAAAAAATGTATCAAACATACCAAATCTATTGTCTTTAATAATTTTATCATTCAGCGTTTGCAGTAAGTTGTCTAGATCCTGAAAAATAACATTACAGATGAAAGCTTTTTAAGAGCCCACTTCTACAAAATGTGAATGACTGTACACTATAATCCCTTCTTCATCAATCATTAAAATATTACAGATTACTCTTGTCTACTGCTAGTACTAGACGTTGGTGTTAATCAATTTTATTTAAACTTTTACACTGGTAATGCTCACAATGCAAATTGCAAGAACCACAGTTGTACGTATGTCACTGGTTTGAGCAGAAATCCCCAGTGTGTTCACTAAAGGGGTGGGGAATCAATCCTACAACCTCTACTCTACTGATTGTTTAAAAACTGCATACCTGGAGAATATATATATGTGATAATAAATGTACTGTTAAAAAGACTTTCCTGACTTCCTGACATTGCATCTATTTAAAATTATTTCCAGCTAACAAAGCCTTTTTAACAACTAAATGTATATATGCAATACATTTTCTTCTTTAGACTATCAGTGTTTATATATAGTTGTTCCAGAATTAACTAACTGCAAAATCAAATACATTGCGGTTAGACCTCGTAAATTCCCATTCAATGATATATCCAGTGTGTTTTTGGCCATCCTAACATTTATCATAGATCAAACTTTTATTTTATATCCTATTAAATATTTATTTCACACAGACATAATTATGGGGAGGCAAAATCCATATTAGGCTTCTACAAACTTTAAATGACCAGAAACACATCGTGTACACTGATACTAATATCCAAAACAAGAAAATGTATTTAATATGTAGTTTTAATAGAGCTCCTCTATTTACTTGTTCAATTTCGTCAGTAATAGATAAATGATTAATTCTAAAAACCATATGATATGAAGAGCAAACTTTCTAATTGTGTTACCTGAAAGCATGGAGAAATAAATGTGCTGGAAAACTTGTCTTCCCAGTCTTCTCTTTCCTCTTTTGTTGACAGAGTCACTGGATTTTCTGGAGTAGCAACTCCTAATTTGATTAACAAATATAAACAAAACATGAAAGCACTGCAATATTATTACTAAATAAATATAAATAAGAGTTCCAAATTATGCAAGTATAACTGTTACAAGTTGCACACAAATGACAGATATTTAGAAAACATAATATCCCAAACATTAGTATAAATCACTAAGTATACAAAACATTAAGTATTGTATTATTTTTCTAAACTTACCTCGAGTTTCATCAGACAGTAGGTGAAAGATGAAATGAAGTAACAGAAAAATATCATCCACACTCTTTCCCAGACCTCTATGAAGTTGTTCTATATCTTTCTGAATATGGTCCCAGAAAAACTGACATACATTTTGTACAGTTGGCTGCACCATGGATGAAACAGCCTGTCAGAACAACATAATTTGTTAGGAGCCAATCCAGCCATCTGAACACTTCTATCATGGTTTCCTTTCATCAGTTGTAAACAGTTGATAAAATATCCTCACCAAATTACTGTTCTATGGTAGATGACTGAATATTAATGGATTAATAAGTCAAACAGATTGACCTATCTCAGATAACATTTTAAAATGTTGAGTTTTGAAGTGTTTGAGAAATTTCTAAAAGATACATTAAGAAATAAATTTCCAATGACTAGATGTTGAAACCATTCTCATTATTTTAAGCAAAAAAAAAAGGTATTAGACAGAAATGCAAAACATTTCTTATTTGAAAATTCAAAACTAATATATGGATATATATTTTGTGAGTCATTCCTGTTACTGTAAAATTACATTTATTAATCAAGAATCAGTGAGGACTTTAAGTTTGCAGTATAAATATTAAATTGTTTAACACTAACCTGTAGGTTGATGTCACAGCCGAGGAGTAGAGCTGCATGAGTAAGCAGTCTGAGTAAGGCACAAGCCTGACCACTCAGTTTACGTTCTGATGGTGAGATGTTTGATCTCTGGCTGGCATCGCCCAAAATATGACCAGTCTTTGTTTGATCAACTCTGAAAAAAAACCCACCCATGAAATTAATTTCAGGTATAAACACATTTCCCTACATTTTATAGTTATAAATCATCACAATTTACTAAGGTTGGACGGGACTGATATTAGAGGTGTGCAGTATTACCGGTATACCAGTATTTTGTTCTGTCGTGGTACATACCGGTACGTTTTTTACTGTACCGGTATAGTTCAGGACTTTCCGTGAACGATAACTTTACGGAAATGTCCGAGAAATAAATTATTAGTATCATGAACAAAAATACATAATATCGAGAAATTATTTTTTAAAAACATCCGATGTTAATGAATGTCTGTGTTCCATTAAGAAATCTTTGAAAAAACAACGAAATTTCACAAAGTATCTAGAATATCAAAACGTTGCCACTAACAAAAACACGGTAGACGACGAGTTTGTTGTTCGCAACATATGTGCAATATTGGATATTTGCAGGGCTCGATCACCCTGTTGTTCGTCAAAGTCGCAAATTACGGATAATAAAAAAAATTGGCAAATACTTTTCTATTTGGCAAAAACAAATTGAGAAAGTCTTTTAATATCGATTTTTAGTCGCCAAACATGTTCAACAGATATGCATAAGTGCCATTTGCATTTCCGGGTGACACTCAATAGTGAACTACTTCTCACAAAGCTACAAAATTCGATCAGATAATATGAAATACTGTTTAAAACATGTTACTTTGTTAATACTGAATGTTTTATTACTAGCTACAATAAGGTTTACTTTTTATTTGTCACGTTTCTAGCATTTTGTCATGTCAGATAATGTTGTAAAATCTAGGTCACGTGGTTGAGTTCATTTTATCGAAGTGGGTGCGTTGATAAAGAATGCATATTGTTTCTCACATACATGTACATACAATCATTATTAGTTAAAATTTTCAAAGTTTACAGATTTAATTTTAAACATATTCAGTGGGGGAATTATAATTTATTGATGCTATGTCTACTGATATAATACTAGCACTGACATGTACATTCCTCCGCCCCTGGCAGAGAAACATACACAAGTCTCGGATCAAGATGCAATGAATTTATAAAACTGAAAAATCTTATTTTTCCAGTTGTTAAAGTATGAAAGACAGTCATATGCTAGTGTTTTGACAACAATAACATATAATGACGTTGTCTTTGTCTTTGTTTTGGATGACTGGCTATAATCTTGAATCGGATACGAAAACAATTATAAATAGTATTAAGTTTTAGAGATTGAAGATACAGGCCCATAGCACGTTGCCTATATATATATATATATATATATGGCACGATATGGAAATTCTAGTCGTGGTGCACATACGCAAATGAGAAATAGCCCAATGAGGCACCGACTGGGATTGATCCTAGACCTACCATGCGTCTGACCGAGTGTTTTAACACTGGGCTACAGCCTGTTCTAGACGTCATGGGCCATTCAAATACTACGTAACGCGGAGGGGTGGGTGGGTGTACGTCCAAACATTTTGTAGCGTTACCGTTTGTGGGTAAGTGTACTGAACAGCATTACGTAAAACACTATTTTGTATTACTAATTTTTATTTATTTATTATTATTTATCTGTTTATTTTGTCATAAACGCTATGGCACGGCAACTGTTTAAACTATAACACATTAACGTAGGCAGTAGTAGATGAAAACACAAAACAATGATTATAAATCAATTTGAAATAATTGTGCTAGTAAACTTAACTTTAAGAAATGCCCCCAAATCTTCGATTGTCACTATTAGTGATGGTTTGGTTGGACCTATTCTCAAGTAATAATTCCATCATAATTGGTTAGCCCAAGATGGCCTACTCTGCTGTTCTAGATCTAGACGGATAGTTACATCCATTCTCTCAGTCTGAGATAACGAATGCAAAGATCCCCACTCTAATACCACAATGATCCTATATGTTTGACGTTAAATACCATTACTTTGATAATATTTGAGTTCGCGATAACAAATATTTCACATATTAGTGATTGATGCACCAATGTTTGTAAACAAGAACATAAAAGAAATTCAGTAATCTAGATGATAATGACTGGAATTGACACACTACATGATTTATAAAACATTTATAGGTTTGTGAAGTTTGTTTATTCTTAAAACTAAATTGATGTTAAGACGATATAACTTAGAAGTAACTTGAACAATAATACATTGTAGCAAACTGAAAACATAAAGGGACCTGTTTGCCTGGGTCATCACCTGCAATAAAAGTAGCTATATAAATGTTACTGGTAGTTAATAGCTACTGGTATCATTAAAATGGTGATAACAGAATACATTAATTTAAACTTTGTCATTTTCATTATTTTTCCAGTTCACTGAAATGATAACTATCATACAGAATTCATTAATTTGTTATGCTTATTTCATTTACATTATAATGTCTTAAAATACAACAAGGCTCTACATCTATGTTCTACCTATAAGTATTAGTTATTTTCTAAATGAGATTTTTAGTCCTGCTTAATGCTTACTCAACTTCAGAGGAAATAAAGTGTAAACCGAATCAGTCAAGATCTGGTAGGTATTTCATTGTAGTATGTCATATATGTTTGACCCCTAATTTCAGAGGCACATAAATGACATTGTATGTTGAGCAATTATTGTATCACTGAATCGCAGTGATTAGTATGTCATTACCATGGTATACTGTGGTACATTACAAAAAATCTTAATAAAAGTATTCCTTATATAAAATCAACATATTTGGTGTATGCTTTAAAGTGGGGGTGGGGTTATCAAAAAACTAATATTCATCAACAATTTTTTTTTTTAATTTCATTAAAGGGACAGACCCTGGTTTTTAAACACTATAGAGCTGTTTATGATCACTGAAAATTAAACATTACTTATTTTATTGTTTAGATTATTCATTTCCATAGTGTTTCTGGTCATCCTGGTGTTTGTAGTATATAACAAATTGCAATTTTCATATTTTTAAAAATGCACATACATCTGAGAAGTAGTGGCTAATTGATTTGAGTTGTAATCTATTTTTAAGTATATTTCCTGTTTTAACATCACACAACTCTCCATTCACTATATTGTAACTTTATCCAATTGAATTACAGATTTGTAAATTAATTATACTTAAGTGTCCATTGTTTACGGGTTAAAACTAGGGTCTGTGCTTTTAACTATTTCTCTTCTAAGGGAATGGAATTCTCCAAAGGATGAGCACCTGGTAATGGATTATGGAAGCAATCACAACTTTACCTAATTTCCTTTTGACTTTGCCCTGTGCAAAGATACGATTTTGA